>JAPQRN010000018.1:28117097-28129634 GCA_037367275.1 Coranthus polyacanthus | reverse complement strand
TAATGGCAAATGAATTGGTAAAGGAGCGAGCCTCTTGCAAACTTCTTCTAAATTGTGAGTTATTTCGCGCTTAAGGGACTACTACCACCTCGCAAAGGCAGCCACAAAAATGAACCCAACTGGTGTTTCTTTCAGAGACCTGACAAGGCTTAGCTGCTGAATTTATAATTCTTACTCAATGCAAAGTCTATAAAACGTGGTCCTTTCTTTCATTCTGTCAGTGTGATGAGAGATGACGTGTCCGAACTGGCTCAACCGACAGTGAGACAGCTATAGTGTCATGACTCTGATGTTTTGTAAAGCACGCTCTGTATACTCGTCCAGCAAATGACACCTTTGTTTAGTCATTTAGAGATTTGGGTTTTTTATTACTTTGCGAAACTGCAAACAACAACTGACAAAACAATATGTAGTGCTGAAAAGTGATGCAAATGATCAGAGTCTCTATTTATAGTAAATGTTAAGCCCAAGACCTACAGATCACAGAGCAGTGAACTAGGTTGGGAGTTATTTTGTGGTGAATATCCGCCTGGTTTCCGTCTTTGTAACTTAGCCATTAAATTACAACTCTGTCTCAGTTTTAACTGAGAGCATCTGGATGGATTTGGCTGAATGGGATATGCAGAGCTTTGGCTGGAGCAGGAACAGAGAAGCTGGCAAATCTTGGCTCTCTTATTCGGATTAATATCCTCAACACCTGTCTTTGGGGAAATTAATGGGTGTTACTGTAAGCAGCTTTCTTTCTTCCTCAAACCTTTTCTGCTGATTTCTTACTTTCTCGACCCTTCTGCCAGCCCTTTCTCCCTTGCTCTGTTGTCCTTTCCATACTTTCCCTCTGTAGATTAATTGCTCAGTGATACTGAATGTTAAAGACTGCTGTGAGTTCTCCTGCCCAGCTGTTTGAAAGTGAAATAGTCAGCAACTTTTGGCTGCTTGGACTTCACTTACCACTTCTTATGCACTCCCTCCTCCCTCACTCGTTTCTCCTTCAAGACTCCTCCTCTTGTCCTTTACCCTCCTCACTCATCAGGCTGCATTCAGTGCAATTTTCCCTGCTGGCACAATCATGGTGTGGCCACTTATAGTTTATCATTGCTATTTCTGTTTCAGCCTCGACAAGTTGTTTTGAAATCATAGTCACAACAAAAGGAGCTTATTTATGTGGATTATGAAGAATAGAAGGCATTGAAAAAAATTGCTTCATTTGCAGTTTTGAGTCAGATCTGTTGCTTTGAACCATGGTTGCCCTTTAGCTCTTTTAAATTAACTTATGGCTGAACAGCTTTACAGAATTTTTTACAGAGATGTGGCACGTTACTGACTCCGAGAAGTCAAAGCAAACTGCCATTACAGCAGGTTTATTATGCAGCTGTAGTTTTACCTACAGTACCTGGGACACCTTGCCTGGCAGATTCCACTGCCCCTGCTGTAGTTCTTCTTACTGCTGCTGTCAAGTATAAGAAAGTGAAATGAGAGGAAGGAGGGAATGAAAGCCAAGGAGGCTTATTGAATACATAAATCACTTCCTCGATAGAGGGAATGTTGTTTCATTGCTAATGGATCTCTGCCACTGGCCTCCTAAATCACACGGTAGACGTAGTACTCAGAGGCAGGACTCTTATGCATGTAGTCTGAGCCAGAAAGAAGACATCAGTCTGTTGCTTTTTGTTTTCCGGCTTTTATCCCATCCCTCTCTAGCAGGGACTCGGGGTTCAATTCAAATAGAATTGCAAAACACGCACTATTTAGGTTATTGCTCTCACTCCTGCCTCTCCCCTCTCTGGGTAAATGGGCACTTACTCAGCTCAGTGGGGGTGGCATTAATCCCTGACGCAGAGCAAAGTCACCAAAAGTTCATACCTGACCAAGCAGCCACAAAATGCTAGCTTGTCCTTGTGATTTTTCCTGAGTATATAAAACTTAAACTCAAACCATATTATTGCTAATGAGATCCTAAATATGCATTGCATGCACTGTGTTAACTATTTGAAGTGACACAAATAACATTCAACAATCTTTTATATGCTAATGCAATCAAGAACCTCAACTTCAAGGTGTAACATGTAATCATGTGCCTGTTGCTGGTACACAGTCGCTGTGTAATGCACTTATACGCAGTTATAACAGAATAAAATAGTATACATTACATTTATATTGTTTTCCAGATCATGTTGCTTTTTCATATTCAGCAGAAACATTCAACATATTTCTTTATTTTAGTTGATAAATGAAATACACAAATTGCAAACACTTTGTCCCACTTTGTCACATAAAGAACAACTACAGTGAAGTGTAATTTAATCAAAAGACAAAGATCCTAAAGCCACTTCAGAGGAGGAGAATCTGTTTGGGTTCGTTTAATTAGCTCATGGATGTCTATGCAATGAAGATGTTGAACTAATGAATCATGTTTCTTCAGATATGCATAGTTCCTTGATACTGACCCAGTATTCCTGCTTTCCGTTAGTTACGACTTTGGCTTCGCGCTCTCAGGCTCAGAGACTCCTCATCATTCTTCACTACTGCAGCGATTACTAAAATCCCTCGACTGGAAAAAAATTCATTACAGACGGGAGATAGTTAATGAACTCTGACCCCATGTCCACATCTGACAGAATTTTCACTTTCACCTCCAACTTTCACCACTTAGCAACTCTTCAATCGCCTTTGGACATTTCCTCTCTATACAATACAGTTACATATAGGATGTGTAGATCTTTTTCAAAGAGAAAAATGGAAAAATCTATTTTTTTGGCTGCAAAGCATGTGGTTATTATGGATGCATGAATGGAGCCACCCCCACAGCCTTCAAAGGAACGTTACAACACATAACTTTATATTGTTATTCTAGTGAGATGTTTTAGCTGTGGAGGATATTTCTATTATTTTCGTTTTGTAATTACATTTACTGTTGTTGCTGTACAATTGCTGTGTTGTGCTATTTCTAAAGCCTGGTACAGTAAGTGTTAAGGATAAATCTTTTGTATAATTGATATTGACAAATTAGTAATTTGTTCCCTCTGATGAATTCTTTTTCTTTTAATTTTCTTGTCCTTCGCAAATGAGTTACATTGCTTTAAAATGACTAAATTGTGCCTCCATTAAGTCAATTAATTCCCATGGTTCTTTAGTGTGGTGAGCCACATCAATAACATAATGCATGCACGGGCAACTAAAATGATCGATCACAACAACAACTCAATGTTTTTTTGAAAATTGTCAAGCACGTTTATGACACGTCAAAAGAAAGGAGCAGCTGATTAACATTTTCAGAAGCATTGTGGAAAAGACTGACTGAGAGTAACAAAGACTGTTTATTTTCTGTGTGGGTGTAAGTAGGTGTAGGCCTAAAAATATTTTTATTGCAAAAGGTGAGGAACCACCTTGAGAAACCAAAGTTTGGGAACCACTGTGTTTAGAAAAGATTTCTGAATGAGTTGAAGAAAGAAACGCATTGGGTCCGCCTTGACCTTTATGTCCCTTTAATTAACCTGTGGATATTCTGCAAAACACAAACATGAAGTGTTTCTGACTCATTTGCTTTTGTAAAAACAGATTTCTCATGCTGGTTATTTGAACAATGAGTTATCTGTCCCTGCTGCTCTTAATTAATATGTCGCCGATACATTTGTAACGTAATGTGTTATTTGTGAGCTTGACATGAACCTTGCTCTATAATTTATAGACACAAAAGAAATAATACCCGAGTACACCTGACATCTAGAATTGTCAGAACATAAGCCTGATTAGCCTGATGTTTTTTTTTACAATGCTTGTCAGGAGAGCAGTTGCAGATACGAGATGTTAAAATTAGAATATACGTAATTTGTGTATTTCCTATAATTTTGCACAATCCTGTCAGTTTTTTTAGAATCGTTTTCTTTCAGTGACAATGTACAGAAAATAAAAAAATCCACTTTGCATCACATCTGAATCTCGTTTGTGTGGAGCATGTAGCCTACAGTATGAATCTGGTTTGTGTGTTCTGTACTGTTTATGACTGGAAACGCAGTATGCATGTAATCCTTACACATAACATAATTCATGTAGGAGTAGGAGCTGAAGTGAGTGTGAAACCTGCAGAATGAACTCATTGAGAAGAAGCACTCGTTACAACTACTGTGGACAGTTTACAGGTTGTAAAAATGTCCCTCTGTATAAACCAGTATTGACTAAACTCTGGCTTGTTTTATACAGTTTGACCTTAGACAAAAGTTCTTACAAAACTAATTTGAAAGTTTTGATTACCAATCTGCAGCCTAAACAGGCAGATAGATTTAGAGCCCACTGCATGAATGAATTTATTAGTCCTGAATGGAGTTTTTTTTATGAGATGTTATTTACAGCAAGGCATCCTTTCAAGGCACCTCTGGTCTGACCTTTAACTGCTTTGTTTATATATTTGACATAATATACAGGATAGAGCAGAATGTTATGTCAGCTGAGGATAACTTATTTAGACAAAAAACCGGACATTGTAATCTAACTTAAGTTTGAGTTTTCCAAAAAGCTGTTTGTTTCTGGAAAATCCGTTAATATAATGCAATTGACAGTTGTTTCATTAGCTGTAAAATCTGTCTCGCAAAAATGTGGTTTAATAGGTTAATTGGGTTACAACATCTGGTAACACTGACCAGCAGTGGAAAGGTCTCCTTGGAGGTCTCCCAGTACTGGGAACATTGCCATGTGTATAAATGTGTCCATTTTACCATTTTGCTTATTTTTTGAGTTTGTCATGTAAGACGTGTGGTCCCACTGAAGATGCAATTCTACACATGGCTGATTTTCCCTCTCTTTCACGCAGCCCCTCCATCTAAAGTGACCTGAAATTGGAGATAGCTTTGATCCCTTATGAACACTTTTTTTTTTTTTTTTTTTTTTTTTTTACAGTACGCAAAGTGTTTCGTTTATTTTCCTATTCCTCTCTATATGTGGGCTTAACAGCAGGTGTAGTGTGTTCCTGCATGAATAGTTCCAAAATATCCATCCTCTTTCAGTACAATAGTATTATAGCTAGCCCAGGTGCAGTGAGGCACAGATTCGTACAATAGGTGGCCTCTTTCCGTAGGGAGAGGAATGATTTCTAATTTCCAGAAAGGCTACAGCTTGGAAATTGCACTTCTATCACACCACAACCGTTGCTGGTGCATACTGACAAGGCCGTATCTTACAGTCAAACAAACTGACGGTACTGAATAGTGCAGAGGCGAGGCAAGATATGAGAGATTTGTTGTAGGTACTCCATTGTATCAAAGGACACTGCTGTGTCCTTGCAAAGCTCCTATGGACTGCATATTAAATGTCATTGCCCCTTAATCATCAACTGCATCTTGGTGTCGGCTCTTTATGTGCTGTCACTATACACCTATCAGGGACAATGGACTGCTTTAATGTGCCCTTCAGCCACCGTGTGAGCATATGCTCCTAAACAGTGAGATGTTCGAATGAGCCTAAACTAGTCTGTGTGGAGTACTTTAACTCAAACGCACTCATACATGACCTCATCGTTTATCGTGATCAGACTGACTGCAAAGAGGGGGGGATGATTAAAAGCCACAAGGGCATCCGAACAGACTTTACTACCATATGTTCAATTAGACATGAATTGATAATGAAGGCACAAACCCGAGTTGAAAGTAAATTTTAAAACGTGTGTTTTTCAGTCTGTTGTTGCAGAATCCAACAAGTACAATCCCATAATGAGAGACTCACGCAGTCATAGCTGCAAACTGTTTTATCTACCAATACTTCCACCACTAAAAACATTGTTACCATTATGCCTTTTTACATATTGACTGAGATATGTTTCCACTGACAGTACACCGAGGAACATTTTTTTCTGTAGGGCATTTTGTGTAATCCAAGGCTTCCCATAAATCACCTTGCTCTTCTAAACCGATTTGTCAGTGATCACTCAAACACAGGAATGTAATCATGCACAAATATGAGAACAGATCCCAACTTGACCCATAACCTCTGTGAATTTGCAGCCTGCAGTTTGTCGTAATTCTCTTTTGCACTTTTTTCTTTTATTTAATTTATTTGAAATCCCCCCTGTGCTGTGCATCTTCAGAATCACTTCTTTTCCTACCTGCAACTCTCCTTGTTGGAATGTAATCCTGTGGTTGTTTAGTGAATGACCATATTTAAATGGCTGCCTGTGTGCATCACATATTTTTCTACTCTTATATATGAGTGGGGTGATGAAACGTCTAAGTGGATTTTGCCGAAGGTATTAAAAATCCGAGCCATTTGTATTACCTACTCTTAGTTATTTCACAGCCTTAATGCAATCTCAAGGGAAAAAATGTCAAGGGACAGACTCTAGCAGTACTTAAGCACTAAAATAAAAAGTAAAAAGCACAGCTTCGCTTGTTGTCCACATTGCTTAATGGCCAGTGTTTTGTATGATTTTCCCTTTATCTGCGTCATTTCCTCCAAAGGGCTCTGAGTTTGTTCCACAGTTTATAGACATGCAAGTTGGATGAACTGAAGTCATTAGTGTGAACCTATCTTTCCATGTGCGTTAAACCTGTGATGGTTCTGAATATAATGAGGTATTAAATGGATGGATGGACATCATACCTCCAGATTTTGTTCCATGTCTTGCCATTTGTGTGATTACTCGATGCTTCCTGACAATTACAGCATCGTTTTACTGTGTGGCCAACACCATGAGTAACAAAGCACGAAGCCATATGCACATGTGGCCGTGACACATTCCATTTAACTGCATTGTATTGTACAGGGATCAATTTGCCCTTTATTTCGTGATATCTTCCTTTATCGCCTCCAGCTGCCCTTTCTTTGCTAAATCCAAGGGTAATAACCTTAAAAATCAGCAGACCTTACATTTATAAAATGTGTTTATTGCCCTGCAGTTCTGTAATAGGCCTGGCACAACAGAGAAAAAAAATTTCAAATTAAAATTCACCCTTCACAATAGGTCGTTGCGTGATAGGCACAGCCATCATGGTCTATAAATATGATACTGTTGTGATCCACACATTTTCCTGAGACACATACAGCAGCACATAGAGCCTCTGGTAAGTATGGAACAGTTGGAGTCTTTGATCACTTTGTCCTGTGTGTTCATTTTCTCATGAATCTAAATTAGACTCTCAGAAGTGAAGAGAAAGAAGGAGGTCTCAGATAACAGTTCACAGACATGACGCTTTTAAAGTGTGCATATGCTCCTCGTGAACTGTGAATTATGTGATCATGAGGTACAATGACTGCGCCGGGGTTTTAAATTTCTCGGTAGCTATCAGACTTTTTCGTCACTACGTGCATGTTTTATTGTTTTAAGTTCCTGCGTCACTGCTTTGACATCAGTGACAGCTCCCTGTATATTGACAGACTCATCCAATAATAGTACCAAATAATAATGATAGTAATAGCTTTTAGGGTGGCACAGTTGCATGTTCTGCCCATGTTCTGCCCATGTTCTCCAGTTGCCTCCCACAATCCAAATCTTAATAGGATACTTTAGTCGGATAATTGGTGACTCTAAATTGCCCATAGTTGGGAATGAGGGAGTGACTGGTTGCTTGTCCCTGTGATGAACTGCCAACCTGTCCAGATTGCACAACCCCTTTGCCAGATGTCAGCTGGCATAGGCTCTAACTGTAGCTGGTGGATTGATTTGGACAAACACGGGCCAAACACTAGTTGTGGCGTGATGAAATTAAAGCATGAACAAGTTTCCCCAGGTCTGTTGATGAAATACAGGACTTGACTTTTGGCTGTATTTCTTAACTGATAAAAACAAGCCTGTACAATAAAAGAAAAAAACAAACACTTTGCATAGAGTACTGCTCAGGGGTAAAGAAAGTGTAAAAAAGTGTCCCTTTGGTGATCTTCAGTTTGGGGATTTTACTTGTTCTACACTATAATAAGAAAATATTATTGGAAACTAGTGGTTGGAATAATTCTCTTAAAATATCCTGTAAAAACTTTCCATGAGCCAGATTAAAGTTACACTAAATGCCAGCCCGGTGTACTGTGGAAAGATTGTTAACATTGACATTCTACAGCACACGATTAATGCCCAGTGCATTCACATTTGATACCAGATAGGACACATATCGCTGTTTTCACTGGCCTTTTTCCTGCCCAGCTTGTGGATACTTCTGCAAATAATTTAACGATTTACACCTGTGATTTGTGCTTAGTGTGTCAAATTAAATACCGCACATGTGCATGTTATTTGCATAAACAAAACCCAGTTAACAACCTGTAAGTGGGGAGGAAGGACGGTGATGGCGATGTGTGAGTTTCTTTACTGTATTTTTTGCTCAGATCAAATGTTAGAGCAGATTTCCTCTGAGATTGTGAGTGGGCATCAGCAAAAAATATGTACAGCAGGTCTATTTTAGAAACGTTTTGAATAATTGCAAATTATAGGCGCGGGCAGTATACCTTGAAATGATCGGTTTACTGGAACACAGACCTGGAATTACAAAGTTACAGATGTTTAGACACTACATTAAAGAAACTAGCATTACTGTCAACATACAGCATAATGCAATGCCTATGATGTGAGATGTGAACTTTTTGCAGAGTTGTTACTGTAGTTTTATGTAAACCAAACAGGCCATTACATATTACTCCCTCCAACTGCAGCCCTCCCGATGTTTGAATGAGCTTTGCCAACTGCAAACCCAGCAGGAACACCAAGCTTCACATCAAAATGAGACTTTGTAATGACCACTTAGTCCTCTGAAGAAAGTCTAAGTGACTCTGCTGCAAGCACCAGGCATCCAATGGAAATTTAATACAAGCTACAAATAAATAAAATTAATTAATGGATGTCGTGTTCTATTTGATACTTTAAATTACCGATGTGTTCTGATTACGTTCATCACTTTTTGATGTAAACACTGTGCTCAGAGTTTCATTAAAGAGAAGAAATGCTCCGCAGTTGATAAGACTGTCCATGTTTAGGTTTTTTCATTAGATCTTCTGTCCCCATTTTATATTTACTGGTACAGCAACATTTTCCGCAGTTTTTTTTTCGACCTCTGTTTGAACGATTCACATAGTCATTGGCTTGCACCTAAATGCCTTGGGTTTAAACAATCACAGTCAAAGTTGTCAAACTATTAAGTATGCTGTGTTTGCAGGTGCGAACTTCCAGTATTTGTGCTCGTTCGTATTCAGATGGAGAACAAAGCACTTCACGTGGCGAACAGAGATTCATCAGCATTTAATAATATAAAAGCAAAATTGGACAGGAAATGTCTGACAGCAGTTCTCATCCTTAATAAACAGAGCCATTATTGCAAAGAAGCTGTGAGAACAAGGAAATAATGAGCCTTTACCGGTCGTTGTAATCTCCAATCAATAAATGATTCATCAGCCATAATTAATTTCAGGAATCATGGCTTGGCACAGAGTGTGGAAATTTATAGTATCCAGGCACTTTTTTGGAGAGACATAGCTTTTTGCCACTTAGCATTAAGCGTTAGCAACTTCATGCAAAGTCCGAGGCCTTAAAATTGTTGTGGTTACATTACATAGTTTAATTTTTAATAAACAATCTACTTGAGTTTGAGTTTGAGTTTCTCTTTCCACTTATAACCCGATTTTTCACTCCAATTTACTACCCAGGCTTTATCTTTGAAAAAATATGCAGTTTGACTCAGATTTGTTTATCCTTTTTAGCTAATACATCTGTGGTTGTTTTTCAAACTATTGATTCAAAGTCTACCATTGAATATGTTCTCATGCATGTCATTACTGGACTGAACTGCAGAACAAAGAGTTTATTGATTCTTTCAGGGTGTCAGAGTTGCTTTCGCATTCATGATTAAAAAGGAAAAAGTACTGTAAATTAAGCCTGTAATTTTTCTCATTACCACCCACCTCAAGTGTAAGGCAAGTGTCTTTGAAGAAAAAAGCTTCCACGTTAATTAAGTAAGGTGATCTGAAGGACACAGACTTCCTACTGGGAAATTAAAAAGAAATTCAAACTTACCAGAGTTTTTCCCTCTCTGTGATACTGACAACAATAAGAAATTTATAAAAAAATAAGAATTATTATAATAATAGTCACCACTGGCCAAGTTAAAATATGTATATATCATACTGTCACTTTCACTGTTTCCCCAAAGTGAGTCAGCAGGTGTAGAAAGACACTGAGGATGCTGAGGAAACTCAGTGGATGGATTACTGGGATTGTGAGAACAGATTGTTCAACACACTTCCCTCCGTATCAACCTTATGCGTATGCTCTAAATTCAGAAATGGAGGATGGTGTGAGTGTGTCGCTCCATTATTGGTCGAACAAGGTAAATATACAGATAACCTAGTTACAGGCCAAATCTGAGGAAAACGTAGTTACGTATGCACAATCTAGCAAAGGTAGAAGAGAGAAGGTTTGTGGACAACTGTCTGCAAAACATCACTGGCTAAATGCGTAGTTTACCTCCACACAAGGGTTGGCTCCACTGGCTTTATAAGCTTTATGGCTTTTTTTTCCCCTCGTAATAAACATGCAGTAAAGCAAAACAGAGAACTGATGTAAGCCTCGGTTTCTTGTCTCCCTATGAAACTCATTTGTCTCTTACAGTAAATGAGTTACACAGTTAGACAGATTAATTTGTTTCATGTAATTACTTACATCTTAAATGATTCATCAGAAAAAAATAAGAGATAATTGTGATCAAAGTGACTTCTGTACACTTCTTATACAACATTTTGAAACTTCAGAAAATCATGAAGTGGTGGAATGGAAGTTTTTTTTGTATATTATTTGTTTTTCGTATTATATTTGCAGTGTTTATAACATGCTCATCTCTGTTCATTCGAAAGTGCTAATGATAGATGGTACCCAATTAAAACTTGTACACAAAATACTGACACAGGAAGCTTTCCATAAAAAAACTGGTGGTCCTCACGTGTTATCTTTTGAGAGAAAGACAATTTTCAACAACAATTTTAACATATCAAATTTGACAACTTCTATGAATAAGGCATGGAAAAGCAAAACCCGTTTTCATAGTTTAAGAGATTCGTCTAGTCTCTGGGCAAATTCACTCAATAAGTTTATAGCTTAAAGAGTAAAGAGCAAGAAAGAGTGGCGCCCTTAATATATCTGTTTCTAACAGATCTATGACCATCTACTTTAATTAATTCATTTCTGTAACCGCTTAATCTCCTGGCGGGTCACGGGGGGCTAGAGCCGATCCCAGCTGACATCAGGCGAAGGCGGGGGAACATGTTGCCAGTTCATCGCAGGGTTGACATGTAGGGGACGAACAACCATTCACTCTCACATTCACACCTACAGGGGGTGTAAGGTTAACCTCCCCTGTAAGTGTGAATGCGGGGGCTGTGCATTGTGCACATGTTTTTGGACCGTGGGAGGAAGCCGGAGTGCCTGGAGAGAACCCACGCAGACACGGGGAGAACATGCAAACTCCACACAGAGAGGCTCCAGCTGGTGCTGTGTTCGAACCCAGGACCTCCTTGCTGTGAGGTGGCAGTGCTAACCACTGCACCACCATGCTGACCTTAATTAATTCAATTCAGTTTTATTTATATAGCCCAATATCACAAATCAGAGATGCCTCTCAAAAGGCTTTACGCTCTGTACAACATACAATACCCTCTGTCCTTTGACCCTCAGTTCAAGTGAGGAAAAACTCCTAAAAAAAAAGCCTTTAAGAGGAAAGAAAAGGTAGAGATGCAGAGGAGGGATCCTTCCTCTGAACAACAGTGACTGTGTGTCAGGACCTATTGCACTGTCTTCCAGGACGGGCAGACAGTGTTATAGGTGTTGTCTGGACATACACTTTAATTGGTACATACTGTACCTCCTTAATGCAGTAACTAACAAACTACAGCAGTGCCAGGGGCGAGTCTACGGGAGTGGCACCCCAGTTTTGGGGCAATATAATTTATGAAAATTTGTGAAAAGTTGTGGCTGCTCAGAATGAGAAAAACTTCCATGTCTGAGTACAAGTGAAGGCAACATGACATGACATTCTCCATTCCCTCAACAGGAGCTGTTTGTGACTTTGTGACTTTCCAGCGGCAGTCAGGATAGACAGAAGGTCAAAAGCAGACTTTATCATCATAAGATAAGAAAGAAACAAACGGCCTTGTGGTGCAGGAGATGTGAGAGGTTGGCAACAGACCGATTCCACCTTGATGCCACTCGCCGTTCTGGCAGCACCTCCCCCTGTTTCTGTGCAGCCACTCCTGGTCCCGGACGTACACATTATCTGTGTGTGTGTTTATGTCTGTGTGTGTATTCATGTTTGTGTATCTGTGTCAAACTGACCTGAAGACCACATGAAGGATGGAAATGTGTGAGGTATAGTAGCATGTGTGCTAATTTTATTTTATTTTTTGTAGATATTTATCACAGAAAATAAGCTAAGACCATTGAGTTTCAGGTAGAAAAAATGGATACTTGTACCCTTTTTCTTTTTGTGAAAATTTGAAACGGGTCAACACACAGATAATGTTACATTGTTTTAATCTATTGTTTGATGTCACTCTTTACCCTCTGTCATGTGACCACCTTCA
>JAPQRN010000018.1:28069009-28080555 GCA_037367275.1 Coranthus polyacanthus | reverse complement strand
GTCTCTTCTTTCTCTCTTTCCTACAACACACACACACACACACACACACACACACACACACACACACACACACACACCCTTATATACACACACCGTCAAGTCATTGCACTTTTTTGGGGTGATTGAGATCGGCAGTGGTGTGGATCCGGCAAAGTGTGATAGAATTTAAATTGAATGTTAAATAAGCATTACCCTGCTTGATTGTCTGGACAGCCCAGGAAAGTGGGCAAGCAGTGAGGCACAGTGTGCTCCTCTCTCCCAGGGAGATATGTGAAATTGCGGTGAGATTGAATTAAAGCATGAACAATTAGACGCGCGCTGGTGGTGTCGCTTACCTTGAATCACACAATAGGACACCGTTTTGGCCATAAATTATACTTGCTGTGCACACACGTCGTAATCACATATATACATCATTAGAGTGCATGTGAAATGAATTAGGTCTGGCTTTAAGACAGAATCTTCATAGGAGACTGAATTACTGTGTGTTTAAATGTGCTTGAAAATGCAGTGTCTAACAGAGATGAGAGAGAGCACAGTTGTGTGTTTGAACATGTATAATGGTGGGTGACTTACATACTATGAGCATGTATTATGTAAGGATTCCAGTTGCGGCTTTCAGACTCTTGAAATCAAATCCTGCATCTGCTCAGTTAGACACAGACATGTTAATGTTGAAATGGAGCTGCATTTAACACAGGATATTACATTTAAGGAAACCTAAAAATGAAAGTCTTCTTAAAACAATTGCAATAATTGTTTTTTTCATTTTTCATTTTTTTTTCATTTTTAGCCAATGAGAAAATACGCCTGTAATATCATTTACAGTTTTTTTTAGAACTTTATATAACTATTTCTTTTTGGAACGGTAATATCAAATAATTGCAAAAGTGGCACTACACTGACCATCCAGTGTAATTTCCATTTTCATCAATCTCATGGACATACTATAAACCTCTCACTCAAATGTCCTTCATGTTCCTACATTAACTCTGTAGGATATGACATGTCTTAACCGTCTCTGTCTCTTTTTTTTTTAGAGGGGCCACTGCTTTCCTTTTTGATCTTCTGCTATATTTCTGTCCATACATCTCTCTCGTGCACACTCCTTACATTAAACGGATAAATGAAGCTTAGAAACACTAAGATAAATGGTAGCGTTGCATTAATAGGTGTAGTTTCACTCTTTCACTTTTGGAATGTGGATATATGTCTGCAAACCACTGGATTTCTACCTACAAACAACAACTTGAGGAGATTTAACTGTAAAACTGATTTGACATATACCGGATTACTGCATCACATAACCCTACAAAATTGGGAGTTCAGTTAAGCGGTGTTAAAATGTTTTTACATCTGATTTCACTTAGTTAGGTTGATGTACTGTACTTTACTAATCAGGATGTTTCATCAGTATCTGTAGAAGTAAGGCCGATAGTGGCCAACAGTTAATATTAGGCTTCTTAGTTGGAAATACTCTCTTTGAGGGAAAATAATACACAGCTTTGAAAAACCCCACTATAGGTCATCCTCAGTACTTTACTGTTGCCATGTTATTTTACAGTATATGCTTTTTTCTCTGAGTTACCCCTGCTGGGATCAGCACAGAGCACAGCACAATGAAGTTCAATTTGATACTGCAGAATAAATGGTATCCTTACAGTCCAGCTGGACCGGGCCCATCTGGATCAGATGTTAACCCGGGACCTCATTGTTTGGTTTTATCTCCATGGGAACCTTCCTGCAGCCATGGCTGTTGTAAAAAGCTAGTGTTTGTGAGGAAGTGAGGTGCCTAAAGGCTTGTTTTCTGTTGTTGTTTTCTCAAGTCTGCTGGCCTCTAAAAAGGTTTGTTTGTGGCTGATTTACATGTCAAGGCCCCTCTCAGACCTGTGTTCTCCACCACCCGGTGGGACAAGTCTCTTAGACAGCTCAATCTAGAAAAGCTTCCTTCTGCCAAACCTCCCAGTTTAGGGACTATTCCTGTTGGTCTGTAAGGCCACCCTTGTCAGCACAATACATATTACTGTATATGATGTGTCTACGGATCCCTGTGCAGTTTCCATACAAAGTGCCTCGGGGATGTTTCTCCATGCAAAAAGTCTTTGTTGCCTCGTTTCTCAGTTTGTGTATATCTCTATATCTATCTGCTAATACACATGCTATTTGTGTCTTTGCATGATTCTTTGAATGCCTCAATTTGATATACCGCCGGATTTGACAATTTCCCTGTGGGCTCTGTGGACAAAACAGGAAGATGGTTATGAATCTGGTCACCTGTTCCATCTTCCACAATCCACTATTTAGACTTTAGCAGAGCTGTCTGTTATCTGCTCTTATCTCTTTTGATACTTCAGAGGATCTCCAAATATCCTTGATTTTTTTCTGCTGTGACCTTTACTCTGTATTTTTCATTTAATGCGACCCCCAACAAACTTCTCTACCGCCTCTATCTCTCCTTGTTCTCACTTTGTAGGGCAAGCATTGTACAGAAGAGGATCATTTATTTCCAGGATGAAGGCTCTCTTACCAAGCGAATGTGTGAGAAAGGTAGGATTCTTTTATTGACATAAAATGAATAATTTTGCCTTGAATTTTTTTCTTTCCTTCAATCTCCTTTTTTGTCTTGTTTCTTTTCTTTGCTTTTCTCTTTTTTTTTTTTTTTACTGTATTTTCTTTCATTCTCGATTTTGATGCAGGGACATTTTCCTGTGCTGATATACTCTGGTATGTGAATGACTGTAAATGAGTGTGACCCCTGGCTGTGCATGTCATTGAATGCCACACTGAGTAACAGATCAAAAGAACCGTGCTGCACATCCTTCCCTTTTCTCCCACCCTCCCTCTCTTCCTCCTTTTGGCTCCTCACTTTCATAAACCACCTGTCTCCTGTGTGGTGGGAGCCATACTGATTGTATACTTCTTATAACAACAAGCATTTTTCTTTCCCCCGTTCCTCCAGAGTCCCTGTATGGAGAAGCTACAGATAAACCTGTGCTTGACTGCTGTGCCTGTGGGACAGCCAAATACAGAGTCACCTTCTACGGGAACTGGTCTGAGAAGATTCATCCCAAAGACTACCCCCGTAAGCAAATCATGTCACCTCAGCCACACATACAAGCACAGCAGTTTCAAAACTTTAAGGTTATTCACCCCAAAATGTGGGTGGTTTAGCGATGACTCTTCCCTCTCACTGGTGATGTGGGTGTAGAAGTGCAGCACTATTCTTGGGTGTGTGTATAACCTTGAGCCACATTATCAGGATGTGAATGGACCTAAGGATTACACTGGCTCTCTTGTCTAAATCAGACTGTTGCCAGCCAGATCAATATACTGATTAGAGTGGAGTAAGATAAACCCTAAGATCGAAAGGAGCCCTAATTTATGGTCTTACAGAGGTAGTGGTTGGTATGTGACTCACTCTTGCACACGTATGCATGCACACAGCTCACAGATAGATCAGCTTGAAAGTGGATAGGTCAAGCTGTGTCTTTTCTGTTTCATCTCAACTCTTAGGCCACTACCATTGGATTTCTCCTTGTGCAAAGTCATATCCTAGGTCACCAGCTACCACAACTCTGCCCATATAGCATTAGACACAGCTATTTTCAGTGAAGACAATCTACTTATTTCAGCTTTTGTGATGGTACCAATCAAAACTTCACAAGACTTTTTTTTTTCTACTAGTTCTACTGTTCAAACTTTTTGTGGCAAAGAGTGCTAGAAATTTTTGCTACTTGAGAGATGCCACTATAAAATATGTGTCACTCCACTGCATGTCATGCTTTTATTTTTAACAGATGTCCTTTTAGTGCAGGAGCCTTAGACCACTTTGGTGACACACATTCTGAGACCAGCAATTCACTATAAAACAGGCCAACAGGACTTTTTTTTTGGTGATAACCTTGACAGCTCTATTTTCTTTCTCCCTATTGTCCCCATTGAAAGTCAAGCAGTGATGCACGGCTACTCAACCCAAGCCATGACAGCCCTCTTGGACACAGGAAGCATAGTGGGATGAGAATGGCCTGGTTGTCAACAGAGATTTTTATGTCAACGGGGCTTGAGGGAGAGAGAAGAATAAGAGATTTTCATATTCTGTTACTGACCACATAAAAAGCACTTTGTCAGAGCCAAGGAACAAGCCAAGCAATATACAACACTGTATTGGCATCCAGACTAAAACATTCCTGTTGCAATCCATAATACACCCTAATTTGATGCCAATATTGTTAAAGTCGATGCTGAATTCATCCTCAGTCTACAAATGATGTAGTCTGTAACACTCTTGCTTGCCTCTTCTTAATTACATCTACCACTTGGTCAGAGCTCTCCAAAGCAGATATTTTAATTTAGTGCTGCTAACTTCTCATGTGTTAATATTTGCTTTGTTGGATGCCTGCTAAAGCTATAAATATTATTATGTGGTCCAGCTTTGCACAGTAGATCATCACTATTCTTATTAACCTCTTGAGAGAGGTCAGAGGGACAGTTACATCCCTTATTCTTAACAGAGGTCTATAAAATGAGCCGGAGTGTTAATGTAGTTATCATCACATACTGTATTCTGTGACCGCTTTATATGAATGTCTGTCTCTCTTTTCACTGCCAAACTTGGATTTAAAAAAGGAGCCTGGCTTTGAATCTCTGCTTCAGAAAAGGAAAATTATTACTACCTCAAACGTATGTCGAAGTGCCCTTTAAGGGCATAAAACCTGAGTCATATTGCTGAAGCTTTTTCATCATTGGCAGTGACTCCATGTCTGCCAGGGTCAGAATTCAGATAAGGATACCAGAGTAGTTATCAAGACATTCTAAGCCCCATGCAGCCTTGCCGTAAGAAAGGTTGCTGTGGGGAGGCCGAAAGCTATAAAGGTAATCATTAAAATCAGTAATGACTTCTAAGATCCCAGTGGTGAGCTAACTGTGCTCATTGTGCAGATCCTAATTGTGTACATCTGCATGTGTTGGTCACTAAGCAACCTATGAAGTCATTAGCCGTGCAGTTTAGTAGCTGAAAAATCAGCACAGATTATGCATTTAGCTATACCTTCAAGCATTTGCACACAGAAAGGGTGACTTACAGAACTGCAGAGTAAGGTCTCTATTTAGGATGTGAAGTTGAGAGCCAGACCTAGGACCAATTTGGGTGAACCTCACCTTGACTAAATAGGCGATGAGAGGTGCTGCATGTGTCCAGTTAAAGCAATTTCTAACTGTATGAATAGCTGTATGAATAGCTGCTGAGAGAAGCTGCATCTCTCATGAAATTTGAAGTTGGAAGTCTTGCCTTGACTTGAACATAAATTATAAGTGACACAGGTTTCTAGGATGATCATTGTTTTATTCAGGTCCAGTGGGATGCAATTTACTTGGATGAAAATAATGAAATACAAGGAAATGGTAAAGAATAACAGACAACAAGGCACCAAGGAATACTAGAGTGAGGCAGGTATGCTGAATTAATGTAATTTACAAGTTTTCATTGAGATAAGGCTAAAATTACCTGTAAGTCTGTTGAAAGGGAGCCCATCAATTCTTCATGAACAAACGTACTTGCGCTTAACTACATTTTACTTACATGCCTTCCACAATAATGGAGGCTAAAGCAAGGCTTAACCCTCCAAGTCAATCGTGCTAAAGCTTGCCTTTACCTGTGCTCGTTCATCACAGATACTATCACTGCTTCTCCAGCATTTCATTTTATGTGTGTCACTTGGGTGTTCACACCCTTGCCTTAAGCAAGTAAGATATAGATTTTAGGATGTTTTATGATGATTTTGTTTTATGATGATTACACCAAGGGTTTCGTCTTTTCAGCAAACCTATCATCCAATGAACAGACTGAGTATTGCTTAAGTCTCTATAGCTCCACTTTTGGAATGAAAATTATTTTTCAAATCGCATGCTGCACATTTTGGGAAATGGGTTAGAATGAACAACTATTGAGATGTTTTAATGTCTGACTTCACAGGTCGTGCCAACCATTGGTCAGCCATCATTGGTGCATCCCACTCTAAGAACTACGTTCTGTGGGAGTATGGTGGCTTTGCCAGCGACGGGGTTAAACAGGTAGCTGAACTGGGCTCCCCAGTGAAAATGGAGGAGGAAATCAGACAGAAGGTAAGATCCTCTAGTACGAGGAGATCACTTGCACATACTGTATATTCATATATAAGCTCGAGAGACACAGAGAGATATGTGGCCAGTGTATTTACAAATCTATGAGTTTGTTACAAATATCTACCTATTTTGTGCTTTGTGAGTTTTATGCTTTTCAGCTAAAACTAGTAAGGGATGAGTTGCATAACGCTCTGTGGCCAGAGGAAATGATCCAGGCTTTACACACCTGAGTTCAGTATTGTCTGAATTGCTTTGACATTGTTGTCTAGAGTGATTTGTGTTTTCAACCATCCATTCTATTCTTAGTGTGGCTCAGCGCTCGGTACACGATTTGGAGGCAGTAACGAAACCTGGCTTGGATGTTAAGGTTTAGAAGGAGCTCTCATTTTCTGGTGTTGAAATGATGTCCTTTGCAGCTAAATAAGGCTTTGGTCATCTGTTTTTAAATGTCAAATGATCTTTGATGAGATCATGGGCATTTGAATGACACTTGTGATGCTTAAGAGGAGCTTCACAGACATATCCACATGCTATTTGCTTCATCAGCTCTTTATTACTTCCACCAATAGCACTGTATATCTTTCTTCTTTCCTTCTTCTCTGTGGCTGTCTTGCTGTCTTAAAATAACCAGTTTCTGGCAGAGCAGATGGTCCTGCAGTGGGCTTATTGTTGGCTAATATTGAAGACCTGGAGTCACAGCAGATAATGAGAGCATAGAGTGAGCAATGGGGTCTCTCTGCCATTGCTGCCTTCTCAGTGCTATTACAGCACACTGTTTTTTTGTATTATTCTCATCTCTCAGCTTGGAACATCACCTGTGTACTTTCTTAGCTCTGGGGTGAGAATAAATGGCAGTAGATATGATTATCCAGCACAGTAGGTATGCTGAGAATTCATGATTTATCATTAATGAATGAAAGTTATTGTCTTTACAGTGTACCCACAAACAGCTCATCAGCATACAGTTGACCATATTACCTACTCAGAGATTAGTTACATTTCAATTCATAAATTAAGAGACCAACCCTGTGTTTTCCATTGAACTACACACAGGAAAGACAATGGTATAGATTGTATGAATGAACAGGAAATAAATGAAACATTTCCCTCACCATCCAAGTCCATATAATCACTTAGTGTGGCATGGCTGAGGCTGTGGTTGTTGAGAAAAAATGCTCAGTAGTGAAGTGCACTTGGCTGACAACAATGTGGGGTCATGATTACACAGGTGATCAATATAATCATTGGTTGGTCTGCAATAGCAAGCTCCACTCTATTATTCATTGCCTGAAAAAAACCAATGAATAATTAACCCTTTCGAGACTCCCTACATTGCTTAAAGGGGCTATTTGTAATATTTCTAGTTTTGAAAATTCAGAAATGTACTAAAATTATCAAAAAAATATGAAGAAATAACAGTTTTGATGTCAAAGATATCCATGTACTGTGTTGGAGAAATATCTATCGATGCTAAGGAGTTAGCCCTGTACTGTCTTCCCTACCTTGTAATACCACATTGTATCCTCGAGGGGCGTAGTGAGTCACTGTAATGCCCAGTCTGCAGTCAGTCCATCATGAAAAGAAGAAGTAGTGGTGGTCGTAGTGCCGCCCAAAAGGTGTATTCTAACGGCTTGTCCCATGCCTTACCCCTCCACCAAGTTTCATGAAAATCTGTGCAGTAGCATTTGTGTAATCCTGCTGAGAGACAGACAGACCGACATACAGGAGTAATCACACAATGTCCAGAATAATGTCATTTGTGCTTGTGTCTGTTACTGTGTGTTTGTACAAGGACAAACAGCACAGAATTATTGCACTGCAGTGTAACCTATTTGCACTGAAAATGTG
This sequence comes from Coranthus polyacanthus, assembly GCA_037367275.1. Lineage (NCBI taxonomy): Eukaryota > Metazoa > Chordata > Actinopteri > Kurtiformes > Apogonidae > Coranthus > Coranthus polyacanthus. The sequence continues at coordinate 28,072,587 of JAPQRN010000018.1, read as the reverse complement.
CAAATAGGTTCCCCTTAGTTAATGTTCATAACTGTTTTATTCGGATACCTAGAAGTTTAAAAATGTCTACTATACCTTTGACAACTACTGCACAAATTCATTGTGTTCACTACTCACACAACTGTCTGTCGATGCCCTTGAGGTAAGGAGGCTTGGTGAAGTCTTCCTAGTTGGAGCCGCGCAGTGTTTCTTGGTAAATGCTGACACAAACAGAAAGCGGATTCGCTTTTGTGTCAGGTGGGGCGTCAGGGGGAGCAACGAGCGATGAATGCAAAATTGATATTCATAGCCAGGCTCCACTCCAGCCAAGGGGTGCGCTGATCATAGTGTTCATACAAAGTTTCATTTGCAGAGCCAAGCAGGCATGCAGCCGGCGCAAAGCATGTGCATAAACACGGACACAAAGACTGACGCGCACGCTCCCAGAACCCTTTTTATCCTGCTCACGGCAGTTCAGAGTGTGATGGCTTTATTTTATATCAGAGTTTGTCACCCTCTCAGAGGTTAAACAAGGGTGTACTTCATCATCCATCTTGCTGCCACTGCTCATCAGATGTGTGGTGGAACATGATTCCGTCCTGTGGAAATGAATGCAGCTTAGTGGGGTCTGATCAAACCAGAAAAAGTGGGAATCTTTGCCATATTAATTGATGTATATTAAAAAGGACTAAAGTTGTAACGCCTGACATGCTAGATTCAATTTGTTCATCATACACCATGCAAGAATGTTATTTCCATCGGTCTTAAATTCTGCCTGCGCTTTCCAGTCCCTATGAGCAGCTGATAGTGAAATATGATTACATGCCAGAGCCTTCTTAAACACAGCCTTCACCCACACTATTGTAGCACTTCTGCAAGACACATAATCATGACACATGCCACTTATTACTCTGAAATAGTCTGAGATTATATATAAGTATGATCCGTACTGGCCTTTTTAAGAATTCATATGAAATGAACGGCAGAAATTATAAGTGGATGAAGTGGCACTTTGATTTGATTAATGATTGCCACAAGAGATGCTTATCAGATTTATACTTGTTCTGTTTACCCCCCGAGTATGTAACTGTATTAAGTGGACTAGGTAATATGTGTGGCGTTTGACAAGGTAAGCTACAGAATTACATGGGTGGACCATTTTTGGCCTCCCAGACCATAAACAGATGTGCAATACTGTGCAGTTTGCCAAGTACAAATGCTCATATCAGTGGACTTGGCAGCACAGGGATTCAGGCGTGGTCCAATGTTGTTGTCCCTCCTTTCATGTGTGAGGTGATTTGTATACGTATTCAGTCATTACGGAAGCCCAGTGTGTCACTAATGAGAAGTTTAATGAGACTCTCTCCATAGACCAGCGACCGGGGCCAAGGCCTCAGACGGATTATGAAATCTCCTATTTCCTCTCGCAGCATGGGGCGTTTTTCATTATTGCACAGTACGGACGCTTACAGCATCCTCTATTATCCTCCGCTCCACAGCCATGCCACTGAGCGGTGACAACGCAACTTAAGCTGGAGCACAAAAGAGACATTACATATTAATGACAGGAAATACAGATCTGTGTCACTTCATATAACTGTGGTTCTTATTATCTAGTCTGGCATATTTTTATTTTATGAGAATACATGTTCAAATGATGGGTTATTTAAGTAACTCTATGAATACCATTATACGTACCTGACATCATTGTAGGATATTTTTGGGTAGGATTCAGATAAACATTTTAAAGACATTTTGGATTTCAACTGGCTCAAATTGCCAGATTGATATAATCTGTTTCTTCTAGGAACGTTAGTGCCATTTTGCATTTCAATGAGCAAAAAAAAAAAAAACATTTAATATGTTATAAAGCTGCTTGTTGTAAATCCTTCTACCTCTGCTTTTTTTTCTGTGCTACCTACAAGGATTTAAATGATAATTTTGCAGTTCAGTTGTTGTGAGAACAGTAAGGTCTGCCATCTGTATCATCATAAGTGGGAGGCCTGCAGTCAGGAGCGTGGGTAGAGAATAATAGATAAGCAGTTTCCTTTGGGTCCTGGACTGAACACACACACACAGACACAGAATTAAGGTACATGTGTGTTTCTGCTTGTATACAGAAAAGTAATTTACAAACATCTTTCCACGGCATACCAGTGAAAATATATTAGTGTCTTTTGATGCACATCCTAAATCTTGTCAATTTGTTACATCTGCTGAGCAAAATCTGTGGTAGAATAAGTATGTTTGGAATGTGAAAAAGATCATTGGAAGAATGCTATTTTATTTTTGCACCCAAATATCACACAGGCCAAACAGTACTGACTGAAGCACGCCCTGATGTGATGTGCTGAATCTATGCAAGAGGTCTAACTATATATACTGTATGTTAGATTGAACGCGGCTTAAGTGATTTCACTGGTAAATTGTAGGTGTTGCCCAAAGAATTCTATACTTTCAGGTGATGAATTATGCTTATGTGTGATTGCAATAAATGCAAAAGACTGAATTGGGGCTGAACATGTGATCAAAATTACAATTACAAAAGTACAATAAACTGCACCGAAATTCACATTAAGGCTGTAGAATATGCAAAAACAAACAAACAAACACACACACATCGCACATCTGCTTTGCAAACAAGCACGTTCCCTTACGTCTGGAGATTATAGTTAGTTGGCTCGGGCATCTTTGTGGCACCACAGCTCTTCATTTATAACGGCATGTTGTGAGACATTTAACCTTCATCAAAAAAATTGCAGCTCTTGTTATTTGAATGCTGCACTTGGCCACTGATTATTTTTTTTTCAGCCCTAAATCACATCATCATCATTTTTGTATTTTTTCTCAGTGAAAATGAAATGCAAAAAATTGACATTACTACTAAAATGAGTGTGACTCATATTGCAATATGCCAACAGAATGTTTTATTTTTGTTTGACTTAATAGACAAATGACACATCTCAGGGGATGCATACAGTTGTGTCTCTTTTGGCACAATGATGAGGATTCTACCAGGCAAATGTCCAAAAAGGCTTTTTGAACACAGCAGAGTGGGATGCATGACATGTTTACATAATCGGTTACACATAAGCCCATTCTCTAGGTTTCTGTCACTGTTTTCATCTCTCTCAGCATATCTTTTATCATGTCCTCACACTTCTTACGTATCTTCCTGTACGCGTGCTGCTGGATGAGGACAGGTTTGCCACAGAGGGATAGCAATTAGCTATAAAGGGGCCTCCCAGAGGGTGACCACAGCTTTGCTTTCCGAGCTTGCCAAGCCATAGTGAACCATGCCAAACCACAGTGGGTGTAAGAGCCAGCAGACATTCCCCTGCTCCTCACCAGAGTCTTAATGCCAGCACAGTTATCACTGAATATGGCCCCTTCCTTCTTTCTACACCACTCTTTTGTTTGCTGAACATTTTGCTTCCTGGGTGTCTTCTTCATTGCATGTGAATAAGGCAAACAGCAGAGTTAAAGAGGGAATAACTCCTTAATTTCAGCTGGAATTTTTTGCTGTCAAGTCAGCTTTATGAACCCAAAAGAGATATTCCTGTTTGGGAAAACAAAGCTCTCAAAAACCTTAATGCCTG
>JAPQRN010000018.1:28046718-28064719 GCA_037367275.1 Coranthus polyacanthus | reverse complement strand
ATGCATTCAGGGACCTTGTTAATGTTAAATCTTGATGTGGCTGTTGTAACATTTAAATGTGCAATTTCAAATACACAAACATGTTACACACACACACACACACACACACACACACACACATTTAGACACTGTTATAAAGTCATAAAGCTTCAGCTCTTGGTTTTGGCACACATCTAAAGGATAATTCTGGCAGAAGAGCTGTGTGATAAGTTAACTTTAATTGTGTAGGCTGATTATTATTCAGTTATGCAGTACATTAAATCACACAATAATAGAATGACCCTCTTCTGCTGGGATTTGTCTTGCGCTTGTAAGGGTCACTCTTACGGTGCAAACAGGAGTAAGTTCTGGTGCAGATTTGAAATTGTGCCATGTTTCATTTTTTCCATCATTTATTGTAAATGTGCATGCACTTTGGGACCCTTTCAGCTCATATTCATATTACAGCATCGCAGCACGCAGGCAATGCTACAGTAGAGCAGATTAACAGTGTCACTCTGGTCTAACCATTTCTTATTTGTGATGATGCCAGTATAAGTGCTGTTTCTTGACTAACAGGGAATTACAAATGCTAAATAAAGCATTGCAAATGAAGGTTCACTGGGCCTGTCAAGACTAGATGGAAATTATTCATGCAATATGAATCTATTCTTTTCAAGATGAAAGAGTGTGTCATCTGTACTACATGATCTGTCTTCTCTAATGGATACAAGCAGTTCTCTGTTCTGGAAATGACTCCACGGAGCTTTTTTACAGTATTGTCTTACAGCTTAAACCAGTTTGTTTGAGTGAGCAAATGTATTAAAAGAAACACAAGACCACACAGTAGTTACCTGCAAATGAAGTCTATGCTTTTGATTAAATTTGACGGATCAATCTGACCTCACAGGCTTAGACCCTCTTTTAAATTATTCCTGATTTTAAAAAGGGCTAAACTTCAAAGTTTAGTCAAAAGTGCAACAATGAAATAATGAGCGGCTAGTAAACAGGTGGAGGAATATGTTTGGGCGGGTCATTTCGAAATTGATCTTCTTCAATTGATTGATCGGACAGAAAAAATCCCTTTCAGGATAAAAAAAAAACATGTTTTCTGGTCATCATTGTATATTTGTGTGTATATATATATTTGTATTTTTGTGTTTCGTGTTTGTAAAGTGCTGAAAGGACGATGCACAACAAAACGTACTGACCAACAGATGAGGCCTGAATTGTTGCTGCTTGTACTAAATCATACTGTGTTCATCTGCTGTAAGTTCAGTGAACTGTGTCAAACACAGTTTCATTTTAGCGGTCAGATATCTCCACTGTTGAAGTGATTATCGGTTAGAATTTTTAAAAACAACAATTCAGTGCGTGCTCATTGATGTGATGTTCACTGAGACTGACATGACAAATCTTTTATGAGCCCTTACTTGGATTTTGATCTGGCTTTGGTTCTGTTTTTCAGTCACGCACCCTTTTTTGCTATAATGTTCATGTACTTTCCTCCCTTTAATGTCTATCCATTTGTAAGGCCATTAGTGAGTCCCATTAGTGATATAATTTAAAATCATAATTGCCCTAAATTGAATTTCAAATGGATGAATATAATGTCTGTCTTGATGTCCACATGACCTCTCAACTTAAGAACTCTGAACAACTTAAAAGTGCATGTATTTGACTTGTTGACTACTTGACATGTTTCCAGTGCTTACAGTACATGTAGTAAGATAAAAATAAAAAATAAAGATACTCTTTCATGCAGTGTTACGTCGCGCTTTACCAGATGCATAATGATTTGCAGGGAGATGAGATGCAGCCCGTCTATCACTAAAACAACTAAACAAACTAAAACAAAGTCAGAAAGAAGTTTTCCACAGGGGGGGATACTATTTTCAGTAATTATAATGGTTTTAGAGACTTGATATAAGGTGTGATATTAATGGCTCTCTTTTGAAGAAATTGTCAGGAAAGAAAACTGTCATCTTTTCTGGCTACTACACAAATAGCTTTGATAGTCCACTCTTTTCCTCTCTCTGTCCCAGCGTCCCTCACCGTCAAAATCAGAGCCACAGGAAAAGTATATTTGCTTTTTCTTTAGTCTCCAGAATTGATGATGGAAGGATTAAAGGTTTCAAGACAGAATGGAAATTTAATGTTCAGACAGGCAGTGCCTCAATTTTAGCATTTAGTATCAAACTCATTTTCATATGGTGGTACAGGGAGTGCTGTAGTACTGTACTGTCTACTGGTAGATCTGACGAAGAAATTCAAGGTGTCAGAGAGAAAAAAGAAAAGAAAATCTGTGGTTCACGTTTACTAATTCTGTTCACTTCTATTCAGTGATTACAGTAGGGCTCAGCGCTAAAATGATAATGAAATTTATCACAGTAGAATATTCCTTGATCAATATAACAAATGTTCAATGTGTTTAGATATCACCCAGTAGAGGCTGGCTGCTTGTTATATCTCTGATTTGTGAAATGTTCCACTGTAGGTAAAATGTTTGTCATGTCCTGACAATAAGGAACAATTTAAAACCACATCATTATTGATATCGACTCATATAACTGTTTTAATCATGATAACATCCCAGCCAGCCCCATTAGAAGGTGTGCTTAAATTTAACAAACACAATAAAAAGCTGCTACTCAGATGACTAAAATATTTACAAACTTTGGTCAAGATTCTTTTTTCATTCATTAGTTCCGCTCTCATTTTGATCTCAGCTTTGCGCTCTCTTACCGGTAGCATCATGCAGTGTGTAGAGATCTGCTGAAAGTCTTCTCTGCACTCATACCCCTCCCTGAAAATAGGATTGAGATGAGCCTATTTACCTGACAGCTGCCATCAGTCTTCTATCACTGTAATCATACACACACTGTGCTTTGCGCTGCTGTCAGTGTGAGGCCAGGCAAATGTCTTTGTCTTTTTTGTCTTTGTGAGGATGCTCACTGAAAGCACCTTATCCCTAACTTAAACCAAAGTCTAACCTGAACCCTAAAAACCAAGCCTGAACATTTAAACAGACCTTTAAGTGTTGAGGACCGACTACAATTTCCTGGCTATGCAAAAATATTCTCCCTGTGACGGGTTAAAACTAAAAGTCCTCGTAAGTATAGAGAAACATGCAAGCGTTCACGCAAACGCACACACATATGCAAACAAAGACATGCACAGGTGTTCAGAATCATTTACAGTGTATGACCAGGTTGGCATTTGAAAGCCCATTAATGCATGAGCAGGCATGTAATCAAGCGTCCCTGTCAATACAAGGCTCAGGTGCTGCAGATCAACATGCCCACAGACACAACTCACATGCGTGGGACTGCATACACACACACACACACACACACACACACACACACACACACACACACACACACACACACACACACACACACACACACACCGCTTGACATGAAAACAGACAGGAATACATTTCCCAGTACTGATGCCTTTTTGCTAGCGCGAACACCTGCGCCAGGACAACACTACATGTGTTTTAGTGTTTCCTCACTGGTTTAGTTTATTTTTAGTGTTGTAGACGCCAAAGTGTTGCAGCTATGTTGCAGCTAAGAAATGATTGCCAAACAGCATTATATTCACAGAAATTCTAGCTTATCTACAAGCAAGTGTTTCTGAGAACACGTGGGAGGGTATCGCAGTAAGTACATGGAACTTAGTTAAAAGTTAAAATCCCTGCAGACTTATTAAAGAGCGACTTCAAAATGCAGACAGATATATTTACACACAGTTAGTACGACAACTACTACGAGCATCCCAGCATGTTACTCAGTTGTCTGTCTACTAAAGATTAGGCGAGTTGCTCAAGTTGCCTTCACTTCAGTTTCACTTTGACTTTGACCCAGACCACAGGGTGACACATGGAAAATTTAACAAGAGTAGAAGTAATTACCCTAAAATGTGTGCAGTGATAAATTCTATATTAACATTTTCTAACTCAGCGGCGTAATGCACAAGGGCTCCCTGGGGACAGAGAACAACCACCCTGCACAGTTGTCCTGGTAATAGAAGAAAAGGAAAACCCAAGAGCGTTGCTAAGGTTTTCCTTGCCAATCGGAGAACCATGCATTACTTGGGTATTATCTTGCTGAAGCAGTATTTAAAGACTACATCTTCAGCTCGCCTTGAGCCAATTTCATGGCTGATCTCCTCAGTATGAGGCACTGCGACAGGTCAATTCTTCCCCAGCAGGATAGACTTGGCCTCTAGAGTTCAGAGACCTTTGACAATAAACTCAGTTCCAGCACATAGTGTTGCTATTTAACGGGTCAAGAGTGAAGCCAAATACAAATTGAGTGGACCCTCATTATGAATTAATACTCTGGTATCAAAGAAGTGGCCTTGTGAGATGTCTGCATACTTGAGAATTATAATTGATTTCTGACTAGCAATTCAATCAGAAGAAAAAAAGACAAGCATCTTCAAACGAGGACAAAAAGTAACAAAATGAAAGGATAAAAATAATTTGATGTGATAATGAAATTCCCAGAGGCATTTTGTTCTGCAAAACACTTTGACCAAGATCACAATGTCAATATTTCCAGAGCAAAAAAAGATTTCTGTCAAATTTCACTCAAATTGTAAACCACACACCAAGTGACCATTCACCATATTTTCCTGCAACACGTCGTATACACAGAGCGACACGTCTCCTGCCTGCAAAGATCTTTTAAAGTTTAAAATGTAAAAACGTTTTGCTTGTCTAGTGTTGTTAAGCATAATCTTCAGAGTTCAACGGTGTTTTGAAATAGCTGTATCTAACTTCTTCTAATCATAAAGGTTGCCCTGGAAGCAGGCTACTCGGCACAGTATCGACCATTCAAAGTGTCAAGATGTCGCAATGCCTCACTTCGCCGTGCCAAAAATCATGTGACCACCCCATTTGACACTTTGTGAAGTCACACTCAACAATATCAGAGCAATCGCACTAGTTGTGAATACACAGTCACCTTCCGAATCTGCCTCAGAGTTTGTTTGAAAAAATAACTTCAGCAAAGATGAACAAAAATGAATGTCGTACACAAGAAATTAAGTCATGAGTCTTCAGTTTATGACGCTAATAAAGCTTTGCTTATTATTGTTTCACTCTGTTCCGTTTACTCAGTCTTAAACCATACGGAATGGACGATAGAACTCCTTAGCTGAACTTTATTAAACACTGTGCATAACACACGCTACAGCAGCCTGCTCTAGACCCGCTGAGTGTCACACTCAAATCGGTCCCCCGAGGAACATATGTTATAAACATTCCACTTGACAAAATTGTTATTGAAATTTTTGTTTTATTAAATTATTTCACCCCAATTGTGATGTGACTGATTTTCAGTATCTATAAAAGTACAAAGTGTATGTTTCAATCAGCAACTACAGCAAAGGTCGACTTGGTTTACATCAAACTGTGAAGCCATGAGCCTAGTTAAACTATTCACAGTCTTTCACAATAACATCACGTTGCTGTGAACACAGCCACAGAAAAATGAAACATAATGCATTTTCCTTTCCTTTTAGTGAGTTTTGATTTCATAACCTCTGGGTAATACTTCATGCCGGCACCGTTCTCGGCATATGATGTGAAATTGGGGTTACTAATAATTAAATATGATGCCCTTTACATTTGCTGCCACACCGAAGTCATGAGAGTTTTTTACTTGGGTGAAAAATAATTAAATAAGGAGTAAATTACTAGCTTGACTTTGACAAATGTGCTTTGCTGGAATCTGGTAGATAATTAGCTTTGAGCAGATGTTGCGTTATAGTATTGTATAGAATATTTTTAATAAGTCACACATTCCAGCATTGTTGAAGCCACAGTGTTTGTCCAGTTGGGCAGATGCATGCGGCTGCTGGAGTCTGACACTGATTAATGACAGCGCAATGGTGATGCATGACACGATGCACAAATACAGTATGACTGATTACAAAAACAGATTTGCATTCCTTATGGACACTCTGCGAGGCACGATGGGAAAAATTCATATAGAAAGTTGAAAAAAACTTGTGTATTGTAAAATGATGTAAAAATGAATCTCAGCGCAGAGAAACACCACAAAACATGTCTCTTGCATCAATATTCATTTATGCAGGGAACTCTGTGCTGCTGAAAGCAAGTGATAAAAGACATCATATTTTTAAAATTTCATCTTTTCAAGAAATTTATAATCAGCACTGTTTTGTTGTTTGATTAATGGCATTATGCGGCATTGAGTTTTGATGTAGCACGCGCCGGTAGAACTTGCGGAGGGTTATGAAACTTGGATGACACAAACAATAATGGTAAATAATTCAGTTAAAATGAGAAAAGCTTGAAATGTGAAGGCAGTAAGAAGCAGTATGTGAGTTTATTAGTACCTAATGGCTTGCCTTACCAGGGCATATAAATTGAGAGGACACTTTTTGAGCCCATTAATGAGTTCCTGAGAGGTTGTCTCCGAGCTGCCATTATAAATGATATGCCCATGACTTATAGATTTGCTTTTGCCGAATATTAAATTAGAAGGAGTAAAGAAATGACAGGTGCCGTAAAAAGCTAATGACTGTATATGTTTGGCACAAAAAGCAAGGGGCATGTTATGCTGCTAATAGGGTTCAGTTTTAGACACCCCTGTCATTAGTGGAAATGCACTTCAATTGAGATGGCATACAGTAGCATTCAGGTCTGCTTATGTAATCTTTGAAATTCTGTCTTTCGCTGCCTGCCTGCCTGCCTTTGACATGAGGAAAAGCAGAGTGAACTTATTAATAATTTTACCAGTGGGAAGGCTTTAATTAGTGGCGCAAGTTGTCCAATTAGCAGCTACCAAGTAAGTGTTCTAAAGAGAAAAGTCGAGGCTGTGTAATATGCAGAAACACCTTATTATTAGTATTTAAGAAAACAGCGACATAGGAAACACTTTATTAAAACAACCTAACACATTTTAAAAGGCTAAACATTTGAAGTGCTGTTGTTTTGTTTGTTTTTCTGTCTGGATTTCACTTCCAGATTCCAATCAGAATTAAGGTGAGGCTCTTGTCTTTGTTACCTATAAGACACTCAAACGCCAAGGATTTCGTCATAATGCTCTTTCCTCTGTGGTATTCAAGTCAAAAGAAAATGAGATTTGCAGATTTTTACATTTGTTTTTCTTGCAGCCTTGCTCTTATAACGCTGTGGAGAACCATAATGATGCACTAGACTGAAAACATGACCATGTGTACTGCATGTGCATCTCCTGCTGTTATGAAAAACTGGTGACCTGTGCCAGTGACCTAACTACAAACAAACCGTAGCAGTCATATTTAGCACTTAAAGGTTTGATGAAGAAATTATGATAAGTTGTCTTTTCACGTTAGGTTGTGAAAGTAAAGATTCGACTAAACACAACTGAAAAAAAACTTTTAAGCTAGAAAGAGAGCATTGTTGAACTTCTTCTATCTGGTGGTTGTTGTTTGTTTCCTTTCTGCCAGTGAAATATGTCAATATACAGTAAATTCACATTTAATTTTCGGCACACTAATGGTTTAATGCAAATGCAGTTATTCTTGTTAATTGAGAAATGCCTTCAGAGGCTTGGGATTTAGTGCAAGGTAATGAGCTGTTGCACATTTTGTCATTAGGCTAATAAATCTCTAGGCTACCAGTCATTAACCCTAATAGCAAACTCGTCTGAAGCCATAAAAGTGGGTTTATTTATGGTTGTATACTTTAATATTTGTTTCTAATGGATGGACACAGCAAAAGCCGGCAGCTCAGTCTCTTGAGTGAAAAAGAGGAGATGAAAAAAAAAATGAGTAATATATATTTTGCAACACTGATTTTTTCATTTTCACTATAAATACGGATTTATCTTCATGTAAGTGCAACTGCGTCATAGGCAACCAGGATCCAAAGCCCTTGGTTGTGTTTGTGCAGAAAAGACTGATGAGCGGAAAGACATCTCATACATTTCAATTCATATTGTACATGTGTTGCTCATTCATATTTATCCATGTGTTTCTGTTTTTCCCATAAATTATTATTTCAGGTGATATGAAAACCTCATATTGACCGTTTTGGTTGTTTTTAATAATTTAAAGTAATCTCTTGACTTTTTGAATGAAAGGCACAACAGTTCCTATATGAATTTATTAAACCGATTTATCATGCTACAAACACGAGTTATGTAAATTAATGGAAAACTCTGACCTGATGGTTGTATTAGAGGAAAGATCAGGGGACACCAGAGTCATTAGAATTCATCCAACGGGGACTATAAGTATGCAGAACACATTTACAGCAATCTGGTGAGTAGTAGTTGTTGGCCTATCTTGATGGAGAGTATAATGTTACAAGCCTTCGAGGGGAGCTGGGATTATGCAGGGTATAAACAAGCAGGTCCCATCCAGCTTCAAAATTTGTATTGCAAACAGAGCAATTCATATCAATGTCAAAAAGTCCAGTCCATTAGGGAGTACGGGACCCTGACTTGGTTGATTAATATTCTATCTGAAACTTGAAAGTTGTGCCTCAGGTGATGAAGGAGGCTATTTGCCTGTGTAATGCCTTTCATTTGTGTGCTTTTTCTAGCAACTTTAAGACGAGCGCCGTGCACTCCGCTTAAGAAACATTGGTGCAGAACATAAAAGTAAATTCCAGAAGCAGATTTCCTCTCTCCCCTTTTGAACTTAGCGAGTCTGAACTCAACATGTCAGAACTTACATTATGCGTGCATGTGCGGTAATGTGTCATGTAAATGTGGAGTAAGCAACCTGGTATTATTAAATTCTGCGAAGCCATCTCTAGCAAAAAGATAACGTAACTGATGATGTCTACTGTATCCAGAGGCAGATGCACCTGAAGCTGCAGGATAGTTTGCAGACAGTGCACTGACATGACTGCAATTAATTATGAATCTTATCTATCCCATTAAAATGTCTAGGGAGTTACTAAGTGATGGGTTTCTGGTAATTAGTAAGTTATGATGAGAAATACTGGATCCTCTTTATTGATCTTATTGTCTTTATTGAGACTTTCTACAGTTGAATGAAGATTCAATTGTTCCTGTCGGGAATTAGCCATGAGGTTTTACCCTATATCCTGTTTTATACAATACAATACAATGTATGTATTTCATTATATCATATTATCTATAACCTAAGGCGTTAAATCTTTGAAGTCACACAGTTATATGTTCTAAATCAGACACACTGTACATTTGTATATACTCTGTGATATGTTGTGTCATTTCCTACCTGCTACCTGTAGGGAAACTAATCCATCAAGTGCTGCTATGGGACGTAACTACGGGTATCAGCAAATGACATATTTGGTCATTCAGTTTGACGGATTTGAGCTCCAAGTAATTTTAAATGTACAGTGCCTAATCGTGTGTGTTGGCAAAAAGGTTTTGCTGTGTAGTTGTGGTATTCATGGCTAGAGGCTGTGTTTTGTTAATCATGTGTGAATTACCAGCTGACATCCATTTCATCCATCCGTACATTCTCTGATCCCCTGTAAAAAGTCATGCCTCCACTACCGCAGCATCTTTTTCAGAGAGAAACGAATGTTCTCCCAGGGATGCACCACTAAAGCGCCCACAGACATCATAGCGGATGCCTTTTTCTGCACTTTTCTCACCTTTAATGTCAGATCATTCTCAACGGGTCCTTCCCAAGACATACTTTCTATTGACTATCTGTGGCCATTTAGTCAGGTTTATTGCAGGAGGCTCAAAACCAAAATAAAGGGAGAAAGAGAGAGAACGAGAGCATGAAATATCCTTTCTGGGGTTGCAGGTGCAGTATGAAATGTGTCCTTTTCAGCAGTTATGAGTCTTGACAGTTCAATTTGTTATGTAAAAGGCTGCCAAAAGACTAATTTGTGGGCATAAGTCTTTTTTGGCTCGCTGGTGATCTTTGTCACTTTCTTGGATGCTGCTTCCAGTAGGTATCTTTTCTCTAAAGGTCTTGCTGAATTGTTCGCTAACGCTGTCCTTTAAGCGAGTCTGGTATATCTGGTTAAAAAAAAAGCAGCTGCAGTAACTGCCATGCAGCAATGATTTCACTGTAGTTAATTATTTTTTCCTAACAATAACATAAACATCTGACCTTGTGCGGAACAACACAATGAGTATTTTTCTGTTTTCCTTCATACTCTCAACTGTTCATTATGAGTTTGCAATTTCCTCACTAAATATGATTTAAGTCTGACTGAAGTGTTTTCTAGGAAGTGTAAAGCTTCCCTGGCATGCGATACTGTGTCAGGGTTTAGAAACATGCAGAAGGATGAGTATTTATTTGAATCCCCAGCACAGGCGTAGCCCATCAGTAACATCCTTAAATCTGAAATAGGATTAGTCTGCTGTGCTATTATGAGGTTGTCAGATTTGCTGCAATCAAATTCAATAAGAGAGACAGTTTACTTTTGGGGAGAAAAAAAAAAATGACCACATATTGCGCACATGGAAGAGCCCCTGAAAGTAAATACATTCTACATTCTCATCAGAAACATTAATGTTCATGAAACGTAATTGTTCGTCATCCCTTTGACCAGAGAGCGTATTTGTGGCAGTATATTCCGCTGGCTTATGGGAGACGCAGTGGCAACTTTGATCCCCAGAACAGCAGGATTAATAGTCACCATTAGACTCTCATCCTTTCTGCTCAAACTGACTCCATTACAGAGGATAAGTGCACTTTAATGCTTCCCCGTGCTGGTCAGGAGGCAGTGTCACTGCTCATTGTAAAATGTTGTCAACTTGCATTTTTCAACTTCCTGTGCACATAAGCCATCATTTCAAAGCTTTATTGTTCACTGAAAAATAAGAAATGTGAAGGAAAACAGCTTAAATGTGATTTATTTATTTATTTTTAGCATTTATGTCTTCTATTATGAAGTCACAACAATGAAGTGTATCCATATGTAATTCTTTGTAGCCGTCAGGTCATGAGTGGAAGGTTAATAGAGTTCATGTGTTTATGACTGTCAGCACATTTGGCAGTGCCAGCGAGAGACTGTACATTCGTTTCAAGGTTGAAGCCTCCCTTTGTAGGTGAATTGAAGCTTTGAATCTTTTGAAAATATTTCTATTGCCATGATATCCAAACGGTTTTGTAAAATTGATTTGCATGTCCAATGAAATTCCAGAAATCCTTTAGTGGCAAGGAAGGATCTTTTTCAGACGTGCAAACCAATGCCATCGATTTGTTAACCTGACAGCAAGTTGCGTCTACCTCATCACTATATCAGGGGGTATTCAATATGTTTTCATTATCTGCTAATGTTGGTGAATGATGTGGGCAGCCTTGTAGCAGAAGCTGTCTACTTGTGTCCCGCGGAAAATATTTCAACTCGCTATGAAGACGTCACATGCCTCACATCGTCTGGGCAGAAAAGTCACACTGAAAATAACTGCTATATGTAGCTGCTTTAGTTGTAGTGTTTCCATCGTTGGAGTTGCATTTCTCGCTCCTTTGACCACACACCATCCACATCAGCCATAATGATTTCACAGATTAAAGTGGAAATAGAGAAACACTTCTTCAGCTGATCGTTTTTAATCACAGTCGCACGTGGAGCAAAATGGGTCAGACGTGACGGGACGATTCCACCTGGGGTTTGACATTGAGTTTTTAACTTCTTTCTATGTCTTCCTCCTCTAGGGTGATGAGGTCCTGACAGTGATCAAAATGAAAGCACAGTGGCCAGCCTGGCAACCCCTTAATGTGTAAGTGTCTTTTCTAGTATATTTTTATCTCCTTTCTGCTATAAAAATAACAGTTGCTGCTTATTGTGGTGCTTTTTTTCTTACCTGTTTCTTAACATTCCCTCTTAATTTCTTTCATTCCTGTCCTAAACGTGCACTTTCAAATGCACCACCACGGAGCAAAGGCACTTTAATGTGCTGTACTGCTGGTTTTGCAATTGTGTTTGGTGCGATTTCATTTGAAGTCTTGATGTAGGGCAACGCAGGGCACAGAAAATATTCAGCATTTTCCTATGATTTTACACCACATTAAAATTAAAATGATACTCAGCATTGGAAACTTGCAGTAAATGGGTTAAAACTTACTCAGCCACTGGTAGGTTTTCAGGTGTTTTTAATAATTCTGAATGCGATAAGGTCCTAAGGTTTAACACTTAATAGTCAGGACATGAAAGGTTAGCATATACAGCTGCTTGATTAGTGAACACCCACCACCCACAAGGACGCGCTGAAACTGCCAGCGATGCCATTCTTACAGTGGGCATGCTCATTTACTCCTAAATTCATAACTACCATTTAATCTCTTATTCATGAGAAAAACAAGAAGCTTCTTGGCTCATCATCTGCAGAAGAACTTCAGTGGGAAAGGCTTGTGCTGTGTTATTCCCTCAACCACAGGGCCTCAGTGAGGGCAATGACTTTAGTCTTCAAAGGGAAGTATCAGCCAGGAATAGAAGCAATAATATCCACAAGGACTAATTAGCTTACGCTGTTATATTCAACCAATTAATTGTTTCACACAGTGGTTGTGTACAGCAAATTCACGAGTGTGTCAGATCCATTATGTTTGTTCAAAACAGGAAAAGAAAAGGATGTTTTTTAAAAAAATTTTATCAGTAACTACCTGGAAGTGTCCTCACTCGCCATGAAAACCGACTGGAGAAAAGTGAAATTATACTCAATTATATTATATATTAAGATTTCAACAATTTTAGGAGTTCTCGTTAGTTTTACATACGAGCTGCATGAAAAAGCGTGGCAACCTGTGTCAGCGTGTTTCTTAAAATAGCTAGGTGTGAGTTTCAAAGATGTAAATTATCATCCTTATGTTTTTCAATGGGTCTCATTTTTAGGTGGAGACAGAGGAAATATATTACTCGAGTATAGTGGTCTCCACACCCAAATGCAGTTTTCAGACTATTTTGAAGTTGTTATTGCCAATTAATGCGATGAGAAGCAAACACAGAGGGAAGCAAAAACAGATAATGAATAAGGCAATGATTAAATAAAGTCTCTCACACTTGGGCCTTAATTATATTAGGTGGGCTTCTGCCATTTGGATAACTATGTGGGCAAGTGCCAGTGTGTACTACAGCTTTATTCTGTTAAACTGATCCTCCTGAACCAAGCCTTCAATTTAATTTGACTATAAAGAGCAAGATCGTTCCTGCGACGAAGAGCAAAGCAGTGCAGAGGCGGGAAGATGTGAAAACAATGAGCATGAAGATGTTTATCTTATTACACATATTACAGATGTACTGTATGTCTACAATAATGTCTCTCCTGAGACCCAAAATATAACAGGAGAAAATAATAAAATATTAAACTTGAAAACGATGACTTTGCCTCTTTCCAGTTGTTTATTTCAATACTTAACAGTATCACTGTGTTTGTGTTTACAGTAAATAATAAATAATTGTATGTATGTGTGACTTTGGGCCAGTTGTTAGGACTGAAAAATAATGATGTAAAATGACAAATAGAATATCAATATTTAAAAATCAGTAATTATATGTTAAAAATGATACCCTAATAAATCATAATCAAGACAAATGTGAGGTTCTGTGAGCTATGGCACTTTAAATTTCAAGGAACATTTCCCAGCTAATAACGTGGCCTCTTTGTGTTTCATTGACACTACAACCACTTAATATTGTCCTGTTGGACCTGGGAGATGAAGCAGTGGCTGAGTTTGATTCATTGCTTCACCATCTTTCTATTAAAAGAAGTACTTTTTTAAGATGAAGTCATTGCATTTGCTGTAAGTGGATTTTTTATTCATGAATTGACATTTAAATTAGAGTAATGTCACTGGTCACATGAAGACATAAAGACAGTCACCAGTTTGGCTATCATAGCTTCAGTTTGGGATCTTGCTTTTAGTCCTTGAATTCATTCCATTTATACTCCTGAAGTGTTTTTGAAAAGCTCACTTTTTCAACATGAACTATTATGACGCTACTACGAGGTCAATTCCTGTCTAAAAGACTTTCTCATGGCTGCATAGTCTCATTCCAGTACAGAAAAAAAAATGCAGACGTCCTTTCTCAAAGTAATTTCATTGCACTTCCACAGTAACTGCCCTGCATATTTTCCCGTAGTCTTTGAAAAACTAGATCATTCTCACATCTTCACACAGAATCTGATGAAGATACCTCTGACTCGCTTTGCTGCACTGCATCCTCAGACACTCTCGCAAAACACATTATACACCATTCTGGCTTCTTTTTGCAGTTTTCTTCGTTATTCAACCCCCGTCTTTATGCTGCTCTTCCTACTTTATACTAGATTAAAATGGTTGCATCCATGACAGCTATAGTATCACGCAACACTCAGCTGGCACCTTGTTGTCTCCCCGCTCCCAGACTTCTCCCTAATAACCAGAGGACTTCTTTTGTGGTCTGCAGGTTTCATTTGCTTAGCAGCCAAAAAGTAAGCTAGTTGTCAGAAGTGTGAGGTAAGAGGCTTTTGATGGCAAGAATACAGTTGTTAATGAGCTGCCTTTTTTATTTTTGGCAGTCTCAGAACTAACTTAAAGGGTTGATATCCATAAGATGTGTGCACTGTATACAAGCAGGGATGTAGTGGTGTACTGTAGAGAGCCTTGCCCCACTTCTGGGCTAGCCTCTACCACTATGCACAGTGCAAAATGAAGCCAATGTGGACATATCTCAAAGACTTGTAGTAACACGGTCTTGTAATAACGCTGACGCCCCTGCGTCTGGCTCCAAAATGCGTCAGTAAGCTAGCGTTTAGCATTAGCTCACCAACGACACGTCGCAGATGGCTCTGACCCTCACGCTCCCACAGCTCTGCCCATTTTGTCCAAATATGGTCACTTCTGGCGCCAAAAAGCCCACATGGTGACAGTCAAAACACTAACTACCGGCTTCAAAATGGTCCAAAAACCGATAGGCGACAGTTCCTCTGTCAACTTCTTATAGACAATCTGTGCTTTTAGTCCAGGCATGAAACACACAAGTGCTTAAACTTCCACTGACTGTATCACTAACTGTTACAGAGGATTCACACCGGGAATAATTTGTTAAAATATATCAAATTTTAATTGACAAGAGCAGCTGTAAATTGAGCTACAACAACCAAAATAATATTTGTTGCCTAAACATAACCGGTATTTTAAGTCACTTTTAGAAGAAAGAAATGCAACGTGAGTTATAATAGGGATAAATCATCATTACTGTCAAATGTCCATCTATTAACACAAACCTTAATGCCACAGCCTCTATAAAAAAAGACATATTTATAAACCAGTAGAAATATTTTGTGTTGAACAAAAGAATTTCACTGAGGTTATTTAGATTAATCCTTTCCTCAATTGCTCCCAGCCTTGCACTGTTTCTGTTTCTGTCAATTACACTTTACCTTTTTGCAGAGCCCAGGTGGCTGTCGGAGATAAACCTCAGACCTCCAGTACTTAGTGAGCAGAATCCCAGGAGAGTCGAGTCAAGTTGTGTGTTCCCAGGGGATAAGGGCTATTTCACATCCTCAGAGGCCATCATTAGCAGTGTGCACATTGGCAGAACTCAGTTGGCTGAAGTCAAAAGGATTTATATGGGCACGATAACAAAAGGAATCACTGCCTAATTGTCTGTGCTACAATAAGAATCTTCCTGCTCCTAATAAATCTTGTATTGGCTTAGAAAATCCTTGTAATTAGTTTAACTGTCAATCACTGGTCAAGACAGATGGCCAGATGTGGGTTTTTCCTGTGCCGGAATAGAGCAAAGTGGGTTTTAAAATAGATGTGGTCTGTTATAAGAGACAATATGTCACCTATCTTTACCATTCAGAATAAATTCCAGGCACTCCGAGTACACAGCTCATGAATGTTAACAACATAAAATGACAAGATGCGGCCACTGTATTCAATTTTGTCCAGCTTCTTAGTCGCTCTCTTCTTGTCAGCAGCAGAGATCTTGCTGAATACAGGAAGCCAGAAAAATTGTTACATACCAAAAAAAAAAAATGATACGCAGGATCTCGCTCCTAACTTAGCTGTAACCCCCCCCCCCAACACCTCCTCCTTCCTCAGGCGGGCTGCACCCTCAGCTGAATTCTCAGTGGACCGGTCCCGTCACCTTATGTCCTTCTTGACCATGCTGGGGCCCAGTCCAGACTGGAATGTGGGCCTGTCTGCTGAGGACCTGTGCACAAAGGAGTGTGGATGGGCCCAGAAGGTGGTCCAGGACCTTATTCCTTGGGATGCAGGCACTGACGGTGGGGTGTCATACGAGGTCAGTGGGAACATTTTGACGCTAATTAATACAAATTGGGGCATTATTTCACCTTGGTTTTCACTCCACAGCATGACTCCCTACATTTGTGTCACTGTACATGTTTGCATGTGTTACACTGAACTGCAGTGGCCAAACTAGCTTATTAAAATGCAGTAAATATCAGTGATATGTGATGTTATAGGAATTCCCACCTTAACATATGGTATTTATTCCATTTTATTAATATTATATTTGTTGTGAATAAAGTAAACACTTTTCAGGAGTGTTATTGATATTTCTGTGAAGCATTCTTAAGCAGAAATAACTTTTAAAAGTGCTAATGATTTTTTATTTTTTTTATCAGCAGTGCTTGAAATAAATGAATTCTCCAACATTCTGCCTGCTTGTGATTTTTTTTTTTTTTAAGTCTTTTTTCCAATTACTTGCTCTGCAATAAAAACACAAGTGAACCTGTGAAAGTGTAATGAATGCGTGACTGAACTCAGGTTACAACCCTTAAGTCCCATAACAATCAGCCTTTTTCAAACTGTTATTTTCTCCACCTTTCACCCTCTCGATAACCTTCCTCCACACACTCATCACCAGCTGAGCCTTCCTTTCACACTCACATTTTGACCTTGTCATTATACCAACCTCTTCCTCTTCATCTACCTGTCTGCTCACATTCACAGTCACTCCCTTGCTCCTCTTCACATAGTGCCAGTCTACAACAATTCAAAAGTCATCACCCATCCAATTCTCCTTTAACAGCCTTGAACGTCTCCCCCTCCTGCCCTCGCCCTGAGGTGCTGTCTGCTGCGTGCTCAGTGTCTTCAGTCAGCGCTATTAGATTAGGCTCTGCGTGTGCATGTTTGACCAAAGTCTATGATTACATGTGTGAAACCTTTGGCTGATCCTTCAGGCTTGCAGATGAACCCAATGAACTTCTCTCCCTTGGCTTCAGAAATGATTTATCTCTTCCTTTTCTCTCTTTTCTTTTTAAACGAGAAGACAACTCGAGGATAGTTAGTTACTTTCAATATTTTAACACTGGCTGCAATGACGCCTCTAAATCTGGTGTGGGTAAGGAGACTGAAGGAAACTGTCGAAAAATGACTCTCAAAGTTGCTATTATTAAGTCCAGTTGCAGCTCACAACTCCAGACTTCCATATCTGATGCTATAACTTGATTTATTACTGAACATGTATCGTGTATTATATTCTTTAACATCAAAAGCAGAAACTAAGAGTGCAGAATTTGATCAGTGCATGACCTTGAGTATCTTCAATATTCAATACATAAGATTTGCACATGCTCGGGTGCTTATGTGAAGTTTGTGTTGGAGTTTGTGCCGGCAGCCTGTCGTTTTCTTGATGTTAGCTAACTGCATTTGTAAGCTAATGACTGTCTCAGTTACCTTCATCCATGATAACAGCTTGTACACTGATTTCTATGTAGAGGACGTAGGATGTTTTTTTATTGCAAAAGTCCTTATGCTTGCTCCTTACTTCGTCAGTGCCTCCTCATCAACAAACTTGTGTCGGAATCCAACTCAAACTTCATGCAAACACATGAGCACGTGCAAATGTTACATATTGAACCTTTAATACTAATTTACCCAAAGATATGACGTCCTATTTTTTAATTCGCATTTTCCGTACAGTTCCAACCATTTCTTATTTGGGGTTGTAAGTGTAACAACACTGCTATCTAGCTTTGTGGGGTTAAAAATACAACATAAAATAAACCACTCTTGGACACAAATCTTTGCATGTAAACTAACAATTAATAACTGATACAGTATTTTCGAGAATCAA
>JAPQRN010000018.1:28027196-28046618 GCA_037367275.1 Coranthus polyacanthus | reverse complement strand
TACTTTAAATAAGACTCCCTCACTCAGATTTTAACATCTGAGAATATAGAATTTGTAACGATCCACAAAAGTAAACCTCGATCCGACAATGCATTGTGCAGTTGAGGCTAATCAAACAGTAAGTACTATGGACGAATCTATTAAAGGCACAGAACAACAGAATAATGAGACCTTTTACAGTATCTTTTAATTAGTGCCCATTCATTACCCCATCTCCCCCTCTCTCACAAACAAAAACACCGCTGCTTTTCCCTGTTTTTCCTGGGTGGCCTCGATGGGAAGTGAAGGATGAGCTGGTCTTGTGCCTCCAGACAGCCTCTGGCAGTGGTAGTTCTATCAACCCCATGCTGGCAGACCTTTACTGTTGACAATTAAGAGCATCTCCCATATAAACTACATTGCTCCTCCGCAGCTGCTTTTTGACTTTGTGGCTCGTCCTTTGTGTGACTTGTGATTGGTGTAACTTTGAGTGACTTTGTGGTTTTTTTTTTTACTTGTCCAAATGTATTTTTCAAATAAATCCTGACAGCGTGTTATTTTTGAAATCCCAAAGATTCACGGTTTTTGCTGTTTCTGTCTGTCTGTGTGTGTGCTACTTTTAGTCTCCCAACAAGCCCACAATGCCCCAGGACAAGATCCGTCCTTTAACCAGCTTGGATCATCCACAAAGCCCTTTCTATGATCCTGAGGGGGGCGCCATCACTCCTGTGGCCAGAGTGGTGGTGGAAAGAATAGCCAGAAAGGTCTGTCTGTTTCCATATTACAGATGCATAGTAGCTTTGCAGGATTCTTGTTGACTACTACACTGATAAATCACTGACTGTCCTTGCAGTAGCGAGTAATGCGCACTTCAGTGTCTAATACAGTACATCAGACAATTTCAGTTTTAAGTTCTTCTTCTTATTATTAATACATATTTATTCAGTATATTAAGCGTCTCTGGGCACATATCAAGGTTTCCTTTAACATTATTAGGCTTAGGCGCAGCATCCAAGCCATTCTGAGCACAACCTAAGCCAAATGTACGTAAAATCACTGTGGAGAGCAACTAATTAAAATGATTTTTCCCAGCTCTAGTGGAGGTAGTTGGTCCCCATAGGCAAGCTTTGTTTTAAATGTTTTTCGTTATTTATTTACTGTCTGCTCTAGCTTTTTCTATTTTTTTGTACTCAAATGTGATGAGAAATGCTGTGACATTGTATATTTTCTTCTGAAAATTTTCTCGTGGGAGGATCCCCAAACCTCTCACCCATGCGCCTTAACCTTCCACAAACGTAGGTAAAATGGCATAATAGTCTAAAATGATATGAAAATAGATGGCATGTGTGTTTTTAGTCACATAACATCAGATTTTCCACATATGTTGTGATGTAATTTCTAAAATTAATATGTGTAATATGAATGTGTAATATGAAACAAAATGGCATAAAAAGAAAGAGAGAAAGAGAAAAGAAGCGGAAACATTGATTGGAAGTAATAAAATGTAACAAAATTATAATATGATGGGTGTTAAAACACATTTCTTGGGAACGGGCAACCCGCAAGGTTAGCAGTTATTTAGTGGCATCTAGAGGCAACTATGGGAATTTCGGTGGATTTTCTGCTTCATTCTGTGTTTGTTTTACCACAGCGCATTTTGCAGAGGTAAAAGGAACACATACCTGATACCACTCAGTATCATGTTCTCTTCCTATGTATCATGTGTTTAAAAAAAGTAGCAAATCTGTAAGTTTCCAGCCTTCACTGATCTTTGCTTTTACTTGCTTCCACTTTTTCTGATCCCTGTTTGAAGCAAGTAGAAGTATGTAACCCAAAGTGACAGAGCACATGCACAGTACTGATGCAACTTCATCATGTGTCTGACCGCAGGGCGAACAGTGCAACATCGTACCAGACAATGTGGACGACATTGTAGCAGATATTGCCCAGGAGGAGAAAGAGGAAGGTCTGAATCCTGCCCCGTTCGTCTCTCTCTCTGTCTCCCTATCACTCTTGCTTAACATTAAAAGTACAACTAACAGTGGCAGGCTACCGGTTTATTTTAATCGCTTTAACATCTTGCAGATGATACACCAGAGACATGTATCTACTCCAACTGGTCTCCATGGTCTGCCTGCAGTTCAGCCACATGTGAAAAAGGCAAGAGGATGAGGCAGAGGATGCTAAAGGCTCAACTGGACCTGAGTGTGCCCTGCCCACACACCCAGGATTTTGAGCCTTGCATGGGGCCTGGATGCAGTGACGAGGGTAAGTATCTATTTTCCATCTGAGTCATGATGTCCAACAGCGGCCGAATTAAATCTATTTTTCTAAAAGTTCAGATTTCACTGAACCCCCATAGGAGATTTTTCTTTGGCCAGTAAAAAAGTCAGGAATTTAAAATGACTTTTTGTGGGTCAGGGCCATCGATAAAACCAAAAGTACCATTCATTCCATGCAGCGGTTATGACAGTGCAGGAGAGAGGTGAAGGAGAGCACTTTGTTTATATGGCAGGCTTTTAAATTTTATAGCAAGTCAAATTAAATTGCATGATGCAATTGAATATATTTTGTAGGTTGTAAGTAATGCGAGTGAGTAATTTAGAAAAGAAATGTTTGTTGGGAGTTTTGGCTTTTATTGCTTCTCTACATCTATGTTTTTAACTCTCCAAGTCATTATTGCTCCACAGACAGCAGCGTTGTTTTCTGTATTAATCTGTCACTACATTTCTGTCTAATGACATTAGAATATGATGGCCTTTCAAATCAGTTTGGATGTTTCAGCTATTGTGAGTTTAATTGTGGACAGAATGTGCTTTTAAAGGCTAATTATATTATATATATATATGCCCAGGGATGTTTTTTTAACTAGTACAATTAATCCTCTGCTTCCCTTAGTACCATTAAACATGTACTTTGGTATCTTTCTGTTTCTCAATTAAAGGCAATTTTTAAAACAGGCCTAAATTACTACGTGGATTCGTGTGTTGTGGAGATAAACAAGTTGACATCTTAACCTCACAATCGCTGTTTTCAGTCTCTGACTTCAGGAACACAATTAAAGAAAACAGCTACTGATGTAATATTTACCGGCTATAATTTCACTTCAGTACTCAAGCTCAAACATAACCCACTCACAGAAATAACATTCAAACCTGCGTTTATTGGTCTTTATTAGTAAAAGGGAGTTATACTGCCCTGATAATTGCTGACTTTTTTATAGTAACATTTATTTATTTTAATTTTTTTGTTACATTTTTTGCCTCTATTCAACTGAAATTGGAGAATGGGGATAGAAGTGGAAAGTACAGAGGCAGGTTCGAAGACGACCCTATTGATGCCCATCACGTTCTGATCTGTCATCACAGTAGTGAGTCTAGGTGTATGTTTACATCCAGTTTCATTTCATCACAAGTCTACATACTGACAGTGTGCACTCACATGCTTGAATGTGCACAGAACCAGACAGCGACGGGGTGTACTTGTACTCAAAAGGTGCAGTCTGAAAACTAACCGCGAGCTTTTCTGCAACAGTTATTTCACTGATAATAATGAAAAATACAAATAATAAAAACGTGAGCTTTATGCCATGCAAGACCATACTCTACTTAAAGAAATGTATAATGTTATCTGTACTGGAAAGGAGCTAATTCAGTGTAATTTATCTGGCTATGATGCATGTCTGCAGTGATGGCATGCTGAGCCCTGTGTTTATCTCAAAGTTGGCACCGGAATGGCTTCTTTCATAGCTACTTAATTTAACTTTTTATTCAGATGTGCAGTGACTGTGTTGGACATCTTGTCTGGAACTGGAGCATTAATCTCAGTTCAAGAGAGAGTATGTCTGGTAAATTAATCTGGACATATTTTTCCCTGTGGCTACTGTGAACACATTTCTGATTAACATCATTCTTGCCCTCCAGACCTTCTTACTTTTTAAATTCTTGCAAACAGAGAGGCAGAGCAGCGCTTAATATCACCATGTGCACCATTTGCAGTGATTGCTAATCTATAATAAAAGCCATGAAAAAAGGCAAATGACCCCTACTTTTACTATATTTGTCCTTTGTTAGCAAATAATTACTATGTATGTCAACCTCTTGACATCCACCAGGACCATTTTAGGGTCAGGACTGGGGGTCGGGGTTGCATCTGAGTTAATGGTTAAAGGTCGACCAATAGTGGATTTTTAAAAGTCGAAAAAAAAGAAACTTAACATTGTCAGTAGGGAACAACAATTTTTTAGCACTTAACATCTAACCTCTAAAGGCCTTTACACACCAGGGGCGCGATGAATAAACGATGTGAAAGCGTTAGTGCGAGTTTGCGACACGTGTTCAATAAAACACTGTAATATTCGCGCCAGGCTGTTGTGACAGAAATAATAGTGGTTTCAACATCACCTGGAGCCTCATCTGCCTGCCTGTGTGTCTCCAGTCTGTCAGATCCAACATCCTCTTACTTCAAATAAATCCTTATTTTTGGAACTATTATTTTTCCTCTAAGCCAGTATTTCCAGCTACGAAGGCAAATATTATCCACCGGCCACTATTGGAAACCAAGTTCTGCTGATACCGATACTTTGTAAAACGTCCTATCGGTGCAGATTAATCGGCCAAACCGATTGATCAGTCTATCTCTTGTCTAAACTGATGTAATTTGGACTGTGTTTCAGCCACATGTTAAACACAGAAAGTAGAAGATGTTCCCTTTAAAATGAAGTCTAATACATGCATTTTGGCCTTATACGTTTTCTGTTATAAGACTAATCTTAGTTTAGGGTAAGGGTTCCATGAAAAGAGTGGATGTTAAAGGTTAACCAGGAAGCAAGCCTGTTCTTTTGTGTGATATGAACCCTTGACATTATTGATGAGCCAAGCCATTCGCTGTAGTAGCATTCGCGCGTCTTTGTGGTTTTGAGTGAGTTCAATGACAATAAGAAATGAAGATTAAGTGATCCTAAGGTATAAAAGAATTCATAATGAACTGTTTGAATTCATTAAACAGTATCAAATAGACTGTGATGTGATTCAGATTGGAAAATGTTATTAATAATTATTCTTTATACAGCACCTTTTATACAAGGAATTGCTGAAGGGCTTTCAATTAAGAGAAAATAGCAGTTGCAAAAAGATCACACAACTTCAACAGTCAGAACCAAAAATGCACACATCCACAAGACTTCCTTTTTAATCAAGCGAATGAAATTCATAATAAAGCAAGCTAATGGTGTGATGATTTTTTTTTGCCATACATTTATAATTATGTTTTTTTGCCCTTAGATCCAGAGGGAGACTGTTCCAAATGTAGCTTCACTCTCGGTCTCGATATGTTATATATGTTATAACTAGGAACTGGGAGCACGCCAGCCATGCAGTCGAGGGCAAGTCAATGAATAGACTGACAAACAATAGTATCTATCCTATAAAAAGTCTTGAAACCGGAGCCAAAGACTTGGAATGATGTGAGCTCTTTTCTTTGGTCCGGTTTAAACTCTAAGCGGCCTTTTGTACACAAATTGTGCGATCGATTTCTAGAATTCTTTTTTTTTGGGGAGACTTAAGAGTAATGATCATGCCTGTCTGCGTCTCAGGTGGTAGTTATTCTTTTTTTGAGGGTATGGTGTTTTAGTTTAGATACAGACCTACACAGCGCCCACATTTCCATGCCGTCGTTTATGGTAAGAGTAGAACTTACTGTTTCTTTTAAAGCCTTGTTTATGGTTTTCAGGGCAGTAAAACATTAATCTCCGTGAAGGGTAAAGTGTGAATCTCTCAATTACACATTTACATACTCTAATTAAATCGTGCATTACCACTTGACCTCTTGCTCAAACATTTCTATCAGATAATTAAAATGCAGAGGCTTTTGTCCTAAACCTGCTCAGTTCTTACTTGCGGTTTACATCGTTACATTACAGAAATTAGTATTGATTTAGTAAGTATTGGCTTCCTCATTTCCACGGTTAGTGTAAAATAAACAATTACCTTTAAATAATGTGCAGGGACAGCTACTCGTTTGTAGAAAGACTACGTAATAATGTTTTTTGTCTTTTTGCCCTTTGACTTCTAGATGCTTCCACCTGTATGATGTCAGAGTGGATCACCTGGTCTCCATGCAGTATGTCCTGTGGGATGGGCACACGTTCTCGGGAGCGTTATGTAAAACAGTTCCCCGATGACGGCTCAGTTTGCACCCTGCCCACAGAAGAGACTGAAAATTGCGTTGTCAACGAGGAATGCTGTGCGTTTTCACTTTTTTTCTTTTCTTTTTTCTATCACATTGCCTAACAAGTTCATAACATTGTTCTAATATAAATGTCATTTTCGTTTTTTCCTTGCTCTCTTGGCCTCAGCTCCTAGTAGTTGCCTGGTTACTGAGTGGGGTGAATGGGATGTCTGCAGTGCCACTTGTGGTCTTGGCATGAAAAGGAGAGAGCGCATGGTGAAGATGCCTCCTGCAGATGGCTCGATTTGTGGAACAGAGGTGCTCGAAGTAGAGAAGTGCATGATGCCAGAATGTCGTAAGTAGCAGCATTTTCAGGACCACGATTATCCTGACACCTCCCACACTTTGAATCTGGTGTAAATTGCTTTGGTCAGACGCCAAGCGTAGTTCTGTAGATCTATGCAAGTACCACTGATAAGACAAGCTTGCTGATCTTTTTCCAGCAGCGTTTTAATTTCTGACAACTTTTTGAAACTTTTATCTCTCAAACAGTGAATTCAGAGAAGAAAGTAAAACCTTTGAATCAACCTTTTTCTTTTTTGTTTCCTCATTTAAATGGTATGCTGGATCCTGGTTGCTGTATTAGCTCTTTGTAACTAAGAGCCATGGTTTATCATCAAATATCATCTGTTCTGTCTGTATCATCAGTTTCACTTTCCTCAAACACACATCGATGCCATTGATGTTCAAATCTGAAACATTGCATGTATGCGTAACTGAGTGATTCCTGCTATGCACAGACACAATCCCCTGCTTGTTGACTCCGTGGTCTGACTGGAGTGACTGCAGTGTGACATGTGGGAAGGGTCTAAGGACACGTCAGCGCATGTTGAAGTCTCCTGTGGAACTGGGAGAGTGCACAGAAGAGCTAGAACAGGTGGAGAAGTGCATGCTACCAGAATGCCGTAAGTAATTGACATCCCTATTTACAGACATGCGGACATGCGGACATGTATGCACCTGTATAGTTTTATGGAAGGCAATGATAATATCATCTTGTACACAATTGTGCACGCGCTCTTTTGATGGAGCGTATTACACAGCAAAGGGAGGGAGGGAGTGAGCATCCTTTCATATATTCCAACTTTAGAGTAAACCGTTTCCAATCTGTTTCTTCTGTTAAAACATGTGTGGGTTATTTCATGATGAACAAATCAATTTTTTAAATAATATATGCGTAATGCAGATGCTTTTTCTGGCAGTGCACTCTTTAAATACTAATGTGTTGCACTATCTTTACCCACTATATTGGGATATGAGATACTTTCCAGAGGAAAGGTAATTCATCATATCTTTTGTTTCCCTGAGATGGGAGGGGTAGTTTATAATTAAATCTTTGTTGTTGCCTGAGGACTTACAGTTGTTGATATAGTTTTCATTTGATTTCTTCTGCCTTCATTCATCTTCCCATCTTGTCAATTATCCTTGATTTTTCATCTCACAGCTTTCTTTGAAACAGTCCTGTTTTGTCTCCTCAGCCATAGACTGTATTATGTCAGAATGGACTGAATGGTCAGAGTGTAATAAGTCCTGTGGGAAGGGTCATACCATCCGGACACGCATGGTGAAGCTGGAGCCTCAGTTTGGAGGCGACCCCTGTCCTGAAACCATCCAGAGGAAGAAGTGCAAGATCAGGAAGTGCAACCGAGGACAAGCTAACAGTGACGAGAAGAAACGACGCAAGGAGCAGCGTGAAAAGAGAAGGAGCAAGCAAGGTCGGACTGAGGTCGCCTCAGAGCATCCAGGTGTGTACCTTTTTACAACCGCTAGGCTACAATGATTTCTAAAATAGGAATGTACACATGATTCTAAATCTCTCTCTCTGCTCCTTTGCTCTGATTTCTTTCTTTAGGGTGCAAAATGAGACCATGGTCAAGTTGGACTGAATGTACCAAGCTGTGCGGTGGAGGTATTCAAGAACGACTCATGACAGTGAAACAGAAGTTTAAGACTGCTCAGTTGTCCAGCTGCAAGGACAGGAAGGAGATCAGGGCTTGTAATGTGCACCCGTGCTAGGATGTAGAAAGAGGAAACAGGGGTGGTATGGAAAGGACAGCGAGTGTGGGATGACAGTGGGGCTGGGGACAGGGTAGGACATGGCACACTGTCACAAAATGATCCAATGCACTCTGTTTAGGGCTGAAATTGCACATACTTGAATCGCTGTGGCTTAAATCCAGAGCCCTTTTGGCATCTAAAGGAATTCTCATAGATCTCTTATGGATTCTTTGCTTTCAGGTTAGTTATCATCAAGAAAAGATAAACTTAAAAAGAAAACTCTGGATTTACACCAGGCTGATTCTTCTGTGCTTTTAAACAGGCTCTGATACACATACGACTCTTTTGCAAGATTACTGTAAATTTGTTGTGGTATAATATATCTCAAAAGTAAAAATATGAACTATAAATTGATTTAATAAGATAAAGAACTGTTATATCTTGTGGTATGCTTAATTAGTACAGTATATTCCAGATTTTAAAGCACAGGTGCCGAGCCATTCCAGTATTTTATATGCCTTCAATTGTTCTGTTGTTTCTAGGACACAAAATGCCCAGTTGACTTTTTACCCAGCTATATTGTTGTACATGTAGATGCACCATGATTGAGATCTATATGATTTTGAGCATTATTAGAAATTTTGTTATTTTTTTGCTGTGTATTTTTTGATAAGAATGTGTCCCAAGATTCTTACCAAAGTCTTGTGTAGATGTTTTCTAGATGTCTTCGCCTCCCTTCTTTATCTCTGTTCCTCTAACATATTAATATTTTGGAATAATATCGCCTTTACAATAAAAGTAAATGTGACAACTTTTCACCTGGATGTGTCTTTTCATTGTGGGCTTGAAGGAATAGTCTTGATGGGTTGCACTTTTTCTGCCACTAGATGGCAATAACTAACTTAGAGCCTTTGCCGTTATACGGACAGTAAGGCTGCTTGTGAAAATGCTACGCTGTAGGATCTCATTTCTTCACCTTCTGTACCTTCTATACCTTTCTCCATAGATGTATAAGATCCATAAGGACCAGTATGATGATAGATGAATTCAAAATAACCAGGTGTTATTTTATTCTTGCAAGCATCTTGTCATTCATGAAGCAAAAACTGCAACTTTAAGCTTCGCATAAGAAGGAGTGGAACAACAGGATGATTTTTACAGCAATTACCCTCTAGACAGATAATCAACAACATCCAGTGGTCTTTCTATTGCGCTGAAAGGATCCAGTCAGCATGGATCTTGGAGAACAGTAAGTTTCCGTGCTGACTGAAATCTTGAAAGAACTCTCCACCCCTGTGCTCCTTCTCCTCTGGTGTAATTGGTGGGGGGATGGGATGGTGTCATGCTTTCCTCACTGTGGAACTCCAGGGACAGGGGTGAAAAATTCAATACACACATCACAATGCCATTCCTGTTTCCATGCCAACACAACCGCACATGGGGGAAGCCTACACACTTCACAGGCAATGGCAACATGGAGGGTGAATTATTATGGACGTGACGTTTTAGGGTTAGGAATTTGCTGTTGTACTGGAAACAAAACGACAAGATGTACATGCATAATCCAAAAAGGACGATGTAATGTTTGTAATGCAGTTGGACACCCCTCAGGTTTATCCGTCTACTGCATTTTGTTGGCAATGCAGCCTAGCTGCAGTAGAGGCTCAAACTAGAAATCAAAGATGCCGTTATTCACTTGATGCGTCCTGTGATATTATAATAATATTCCTGTCTGTCGACTCACTCATGAATATTAATATTTTGGGGGCAGGCCACTTCGCAAACATTAAAAACTGAGATCATTTAGCCTGTTTCTCTAAGGTTTCACCAACTGTGAAAGAATTTTGTTCCATCATGTGATGACTGAAGTGACATTGTAGCATCTTTGAACATCACTCAGATGAACCAGCACATTCTTGTTAGGGTTACTTTTATTTTTGGGCCTTGAATTCATGAAACGAATTCATATTGTTTGCTGCAACATCCTTGAGCACAACACTAGCAGCGTGGTTCATGCATATCTGTACATGTATCAGCAACATTAAAGTCTCTAATTATGCAAATGATTTTTACATTGATATCCAATTTAGCATTTTAGACAAGCTTGTACATCAAACGCACCTATTACTCTGCAAAAACAGGACGCTTCTCCCTTTTTTATTGAAGCTATCATCTAACCTAACTAACCATGAAATCCTGCACACATCTATTTTAAATTGGTATATCTGCATAAAATGCAAGACATTTTGAAAAAAGAAATAGTCTCAATATGTCTTTAAGAACCAGACCAGAGAACATTTTGTTATTAGGTTTAAAATGTACAAAGGAGACTTTCATTTTTCTGAAGACATCCCAAACCTGTCTCCCTGTCTGGTGTTACACTGTAACCCTGAAAAGTAAACATCCTCACATTAAAAGAAGCCGCCAAATAGAAACACACTTCAGTAATTGGCTACTGAATACAGGCTGTACCTGTCTTCTGTATGTACTCATGAATGTGCCTGTTTGTAAAATGACTAAAGGTCATAAAAATCATACTAAATGCCACCATCATGAAAGTTAAATATATACTGAATATGTTTCTAGTTTCAAAACAGTTTTAGAAAGATCTTAGTTAGTGTTTTTGGCCTGTATGTTTTGGGGCTGTTGAGTTGTAAAAAATTGAGACATTTTCTGGTGTTTTGTTTACTTTTACTTATAATGATCAGAGTGGAACCAATTCTTTTTGGTTTTCTCCTGCCCTTGACTCCAGGTACTTTTGCTAAAATCATCTGCCAACATCCAACTGTCCAAGTAAAAGGAAAGAAGTCTCTTTGGAGAATACCTCTTCTGATGTTACAACCGTTTCACCTCCTCCAACCTAAAGGTAGAGGAGACAGCATTTTTGGAGTGTTGTATTCCCTTGTCTTTTTAGCAGCAAAGAGCTCAGGTCGTGTCAGGAAACACTGCTCGTGTGATGCTGTTTAAATCCGCTGTGCAAAATATCGGGCTTTGCTTTACAAGTAAACATGACTTGGTTTGATTGTACTGAAGCGATACGCTGAGAAGAGCTGCTGTATTTGATAACGTGATACTATCAGGGACAACATTTTTTGCGAGAGAGGTTCACTACTGTGAGACATTCCTGTGAAGTCACACCACAGCTGTGAGTATTTACAACCAATGACACTGAAAGAAAAGAAAAAAAAAAAGAAGAAAGAGAATCACTATGAAGTAACATAAAGCAGTTTGTGCATCTTTTGTCATGTTAACAACACAATATTTTAGGATATCCTGTGTTTTGTGTTTGTTTTCCTTCAGCTCATTTTAGTAAATAGCCCAAACTATATTAAATGTGCTGAAGATATGCATTAAAAAACATATTACGAATACAATGCAACTTTATTTTTGTACAGTAATTACATGGTCATGTCTGATGATAAGTGTTTGCGGTTGTGTTTAACACGTAACGTCGCTTCACAGCTTCATGCCATTTGCATTCCAAGAGTAAGAGTGTTCTCATTAAGATTTAGTGACAATTTAAAGTGAAATTAGCCAATTCTAAGAAGTATTTGACTGAAGAAGTGAAATGAGAAATAGTAGAGAAACCAACGTTATCTTAATCCTTGCATCTAAAGTATTGACAAACTGCCTAAACACTTCTCTTGCTAAGGAGATCTCCCAGTATTTGTATAATGTTTGGGTTCGATTATGTTTTTTTAATGAATATATTTGCCATTTTATCAGTGTTACTTATACTACAACGTCACTAATGTACGTAACTGAATCTGCTGAAAGAAAACATATTAGGATATGGCTGTTCACTCGTCAGTATGATTACATAAACACTATCTTATATCATTTTAACACAATTAAGACTTTAAGCCCTTAATAAATTACATAATTACCCCCTTTCACCTTCTATAATCTGCATTATAATATACATGTAAATGAAACTCTATCTACAGTAAGATTTTAATGATATCTTTTAATGAAATATTGCCGACATAAACAAAGCTGTTATTATTGCTGCTTGGCAGACATTGAAAGCATGCCCATACTGATATGACATCTGTCTTACAATGTGACAAGCTCTAATTTTTGCTGAAGTTCCATCAATTGTTTGTCTCCCTTTAAAGTGTTGTGAGTGACAGGAAAAACACTCAGCTGAGTGGGGTTAGTTTAAACAAAGTTCTTTTTTGTTTTCTTTCATTTTGACAGCAGATGTTTAGTCGAGCTTTGCAAAGGCGACGGGACATGGAAAGGTAAAAGGAGAGAAAATGAGAGTGAAAAAGGTAGGATTTAGTGTGGAGCTGGGGACTGGAGTGAATATACTTGCTTCGCTTTGATTCGTCAGTGAACCTTTTTTGAGCGGGACAGGGTCAATCTATTGATTGACGTAACACACATAAAGAAAGGGAGAAATAAATGCGCTGTAGCCTCAGCCCATCATTTTGTAAAATTGGAAGGAAATACAGGTACAGTATATGTTCCCTTTTTATTGGCTCCTCAACTTGAACAACCTGGAGAGACAGGAAATATAGGATTTCATAAACTAATAAACCTCAGAGGGAAAATCAATACAGTGGCTATAGCCCTGCAAAGGCTATTTTCCACAAATGTATAGACTACTACAACAATCAATGACCTGGGTTGATAACCTGTTAAGACTTGGAACAGGGAAAATCTGTGAAATGTCAGTTTGCATTAAAGCACACTGTGAATATTAAGTTATGTAAACAATTAGTCTGAAAGGCAGAGCCAGGGCGTTTCTGTGTGAAGTTTCCAGCCCCAGGCTACAGATAGCTTCCCCGAGGGTACGGCTCATTATCTGGCTCCAGCGTTATGCATGTTTAATTTAAAAATGGAAGTGGCTATTCTGCTTATTGTCCCACTCATTTTTTCTTTCTTTTCATTTGCTGCCATCCCTTTCTAGTGCTGGCAAAGGCTTGGAAAAGCCTTTCCAGTGATAGCACAAGATGATTTTCCTGTCATGTTGTCTTCCTGTTGCTGGGGAAACGCATATTGCTGGAATTCACAGAGCAGTAATCTGAAATTGACTGCCATCCCACAGCAATGTTAGAGACTCACTGTGAGGCTTCTGTAAATCCCCAGTGTAATTGTAAATTAAAGCTTGAGTGGTTAGAAACACAAATGGGGAAACAGAACACTGAAGAATTGTAGAATATCACCACAGATATTATAGTGTATAATCCCACATAATAATAAAAATAAGAAATTTTGTGTCCTGTGAATTTAATACTGTATCCCTTTGTCTGTGATTGTGTTGAGAAATTTGCTGGAGACTAGACTACGTCAGACAAGTTAAAGTTAGGTATGAATGGTTGCCAGAATCTATATTAGCTGGAGGACACTGTGTGATGGATTGCCATATATTTCCTCCACACTGATGGGAAGCGTAAAAAAAATTCATGCATGTCAAAAACACAACAAACAGCTAGATTGTGTATAACAGAAAGTGGTGTAAAAAAAAAAAACAAACAAAAAAAACAACAAAAAAACGCCCACTAACGTTTTGAAATGAAAGCTGAAAATGCTATTAAAATTTGACATTTGACAATAATAAAAGCCTTTGTATCATTTAACAAATCTGACCTATGCACATTGTAGTGATCTGAATGAACGTTAGCATGTGGGGTTCTTTTATACGCTCTTCACCAGGTGTGGGTCAATAGCAATAAAACACAAAAATACAACGATTTAATGGTTGACTGAGAATACACTGCATTTATTGTGATACTATACATCTAGTACATACAGAAGAATATTATGTAAAGGTGTATTGCTCTGTGTACTCCCCTGTCAAACATCAATGGAGAACTGAATGAAAACACTTTCTGGTGTTAAAATCCTGCTTTAGGGTCTGATTGTTACCATGACAACGCAGCCATCCCAATAGTTCGAACTCTTAAATTACCATATGATATTTAAAGGGGTAGCTCATGCATTTCTTGGTGATTCTTCTCCCTTGGATTTCACCAGGAGCGACAGAGACAAACCTCGTGCCAAAAGGAGGATGCACTTGGTGTAATAAGCGGTGGTTATCGGCAGGTTTTGTGTTAGTGTCGGTATTACTTAACATAAAACAACATTAAATTACTGCACGACTGAAGTCAAACAGTACAGTTTCAACGGAATATTTAAATTCGTACGCAAAGTTTTTGGCCCTTGCCTTAAACCACAGTACAAACTGAAATTAGTGTGTTACAGATACAATGATTTGCATTACGTGCTAATTAAAAATTCAGCCCTGAAAATGAATGTGGTGCTGCATAATGTTTACTGAGACATGATGGCAGTAGTATCTTTTGCATCAGTAATTATGTCTTTGCTGGTTATACTGTTTACAAGCTTTTCTTTTTAAAATAAGTCACTATAATGTCTAATTAAACTCTCTTGTTATGGTTTCTCGTCACTGTGGCACCCACACCAACAGAGATTACACTGTTGTTTGTTGGTGTATGTCTACGTGGGTGCATATACAGTGTGGGTCTGTGGCTGTACTGAGAGCTTGAGCCCTCGTCTCTCTAACTGGGTCTGTTAATTCCTTCCCTTCTTCCAGACTGGACTGGGTTGCTGTGAATCAGAAGGAGAAGCAGTGAAAACTGGCATCACACATCCATCTGGTCTCATCCTTTTTCTTATTGTTGCCAGCCATTATTAGAACATAAAATCAGGTAATTAAGGGACGTCAAACTGTTTTCCAACTTGAGGCTGCGCTGTTGGATACCATTCCAATTTATGAAATATAAGAATAATGCTCTCACCCTAGAAACATAACCCCAGGATTTGGAATCGTGTCTCTATCTCTGTTAGTTTGATGGCTGAAAACAACATTTTTGATAGTCATGGCTAAATGGGGTAATTGTCTCAGGATAGAAAGCTCAGATCCAGATCAACACCAAAATGGAATCAATTATTCCATAGCCCAGGGCACATCTGTCTCCTGAATTTCATGGAGGCCTGGACATACGTTTTTTGAAATATGCTGCAGACCATCAGACTCAAAACATAACCTCTTCAGTGGTACTAATTATTTTTGTGGGCACTTGTGATAGTTATAAAAGGATTGGAAAAGTAAGCCTAATTTATTCTAATGGCACTAATCTGGCACCTCCCATTTTATTCATTGCTGCCAAGGCTGAACAAAAGCTTTGAAACCTCGAGGTTGTGGCAAAGCCTTGTTTCCTTAGTTAAAAATCATATTATCCACGAGAGACTACTTCACTTGCCTCTTTCTGCCTGGTTTTCTACCACATATGTAGGTTATATGCATGATGCATGACTAAAACTGCATCGCACTTTATCTTGTTGGGTGTTGGTGGTGAATTTGTTTTGCTATCTTTCTCCTATATGCTCCCTTCTCTGGCACATTTTAAAAATAAAATCCCCATTCTTTGTTTTAGCTAGGTAACGCAAAGGAAAATACTTTGCTATTGTGTGTTGTCAGGACTCTTAATCTTCATGTGGAATTAACACATCTCCAAGTGTGCTCATTTCACCGAGAAGCTATAAACTACATCCAAAAAGTGAAAGTGTTTGAAGCTTCCAGCAAGCCTGCATATTCTTCTTTTCTTGCGACTAAAAATGTGTGTGGGATACATGGCTTTTCTCTGTGTATGCAGCCTCATGTCAGATTGCACTGACATGACTGGTAGCACGTAGGCATTACACACCTGGTATGCTACTGAGTCCCGGCCTCACCAGCAAAAACGACACTGCTGACTGACTGACCTATTCCATCATTTAGGTGTAGGGATGTGTCGACCTATCATTACGATGTGACATAGCGGGAGAGAACCCAGAACTGTGACAGTGCCATGCTTACAGCAACAGTGGAGCATTTCTTTACTTGGATTGACACGCAACACAAGTAAAAACATGCACGTCTAACCTGCGTACTGTGAATTAACTGAAGGTACTGAGTCAAGTGACTGAGGTTACATTTTTGGAAATACTGTACTAATATTTTCTGTAGCCAACCTGTATGATGCCACTGTGATCAGGGGGAAACAAGACAGATTATCTGAGAATCAATGGGTTGAGCTCAGTGGAAGAATGACCTGTTTATACAAGCTAATGGCTCCCACACTGGCACCAGACCATGTAATGGTTCTTAATGTTTTCAAACATCATTTAAACTCTTTCCATCTCCGCTCTCTTTCTTTCCCCATTCTCATCGCTATGTCTCAAAGGAATTCTTTATGTCAGGCCATATAACTCTTACTTCTTCAGATCCTGCTTGTTTTCTTCTGAACTGACTCTGGTGTTATTCCATTTAACCTAAAGGCTTCAAGCTGTCTTTATTTTATGACTTTGTCATCAATTGGCATTATAAGCTAGCACTAGAAATGAAAAGCTTATGTCTGTGTGTAAAGGAACTGGGAATTTATCAGCAAAAAGCTTACATAATTCTTATATACATTCTGCTCCATCTACTCCTAACGTTAATGAAGTGGAGCACTACATCAACAGTCAATAGAACAATGGAGGTCAATGTTTTATTGATGCCGATGCCATGTCTAGAATTTAGATTTATAGACTGTTGCCCCCAAAAGGGAATTTTTGTTTCCACAGCATGCATTATGTATGCCTCCAGAACACTGATACATGACAGGACACACAGTCAGACATACATCAAACATCCAAATTACATCAGTGAGCCATAGCATTAGTTCAGGCAGAGCACTGAAGTCTCACTTGCCTCAGCTGTTTGCAATATACTTGATTGGCTATGTAACGTTTTTTTGGCCGTCAACATCCAGTCACAGGTCTTCAACGCACACATTTTAGTCTTACACTCTCACTGCCACTCTGTTGGTCCTTCTACTGCAGCTCCTTGAATCAGGTTACTGTATCCTGCCACATGTTTATCTGATAGAAACATGCTTGTTGTATAGATTTAGGGTGGCTGATCTCTGCAGCTCTGTTGATTTGGAGGTTTTTCATTGTGTTCCTTGCTAATCATCATTTATTGAGAGTTCCCGTGAACAGCAGAACTTTTTACTGCCAAATATAAGTACCATTTACTATAAATAGTCAATTCAAGTGTCTCTGACTCAATAAAGTATATAAATGATATTATGAAACACATAAGTGTTTGGTCGGTACTGCAGCTGTACACTACAAAACATGCACAGTCACACATCAGACATTCAAATTCATCAATGAACCATGGCGTTACTTCAAGCAGAGCACTGGCAGAGGACTGGCTACGTAGAACGTTTGGCTGTCAACATTCACTCAGTCACTTTCACGCATGTCTTCAGCGCGGACATTTTAATCCTACATTCTCGCTGCCACTCTGACGTTGGACATATTACTGCAACTGTAGCAGCTGCTCCAGCTCCTTGAGTCTTTGACTCAGTATCGTATATAAATGATATGATGATACAAATTAGTGTTTGGACTGTAGCTGAACACCGCAAAGAATGCAAGATAATCCATAGTCCATATGATCCTTTTATGTGTGAATTTTATATCTTGTTGAAGTATTTTGTGGTGATAATGACAGAGTGCAGATGTAAATGAAACATGAGGGAAATTTGGGCAAATGGTCTATGAATACAAACACAAATATCATCGTAACATACCCTCGCTTGCTGGTTTTCAGTCTCTGGCGGTTCAGTATATGGAATATTTGTTAAAAACAGCAATAAAATGGACATAATTCTACAGTGTTATTAATAGCTTCAATAATGCTGATCATATTTCAAAACCATATATTATGGCAGCTTTTCTTTTCGTGTTAGAGGAGACACTGGCAGTTCGCACATGCAGTTTGTCATGGTTATTTGCATCTTAACAGGCTGTGATGCCCTTGTGACTAACACTATTATCGTATGATAACATTATGCTTCACAGCTATAACCCAAACACATAATTTCTTAATTATTTTACATCCCTGTTGCCAAGCAATCTCAGCTGTACCAGCAGATAGGGGAGCCAGAAAATGATCACTTGTAATCAATAACCCCACATCAGTGATACAGTAGTATCAGTATGAGTACTAGCAGATCAGCACTAACAGTGTCACGGCCCAAAAAATATATGTTTTCAAATATTCTGATTGAAAATGATTTTTATGATTTTGTAGTGAGTCAGAGAGAGAGACTGGTTTGTAACTGTATCCCTGAATTATCTCTGTGTCCTAGTTTAGTGTGAAAGAAACAGATTTTGAATTAAGCAAATCAGTTGTTTTTCAGGTTTTTCTTCATTTCTTCTGCTAGAAAGTTAATCTCAGCTCAGGTAATTTCCAGCTGCTCTACACCAGTGCCACCCTGAGCGAAACCGTGATCAATCCCTCCACCTAAGAATGGAAATGGACAGCCATAACCAGAGACATAAGAGCTAGAGGTACTTGCCGCACTGTTACCACGGCAACAGTCCATTGAGGGGGGTGAGGGGTGGGGGGCATCATCGTCAGCTTTGGAGATTGCCTGTTGGTGGTTTGGTGCAATGGTTCAGCTTAGTTGGTTGATGTACCTTCTGAGAGACACAGAAAGTGCTTCACTGGTTTTCAATCTACCTTGATCTTTGCGCTGAGTAGATTCATGCTGGAATGTGGGAAAGTCTCTGGATTTGACATTTCACAGCCTTGGATAATCAAGTGTGTTTCAGTTACATAATTGTTAAAATGTACCATTAATGAAGACTTGTGTTCAGTTTGTGTTTCCTGGCAGCCACCTGTCTTCAATACATGATGTAAAATACCAGTTTGATTCAATAATGAATATATATATATATATATATATATATAGAGAGAGAGAGAGAGAGAGAGAAAATCATGTCATAAATAAATATGCTTTTATTGCTGCTAACTACATGATGACATACAAATTAAATATTTATATATTGCATTTATAACATGTAGTAATTGC
The DNA here is from genome assembly GCA_037367275.1 of Coranthus polyacanthus. Lineage (NCBI taxonomy): Eukaryota > Metazoa > Chordata > Actinopteri > Kurtiformes > Apogonidae > Coranthus > Coranthus polyacanthus. The sequence continues at coordinate 28,027,533 of JAPQRN010000018.1, read as the reverse complement.
ACCACTGTCATATCTTGAACATCCAGTTGCTTGTGTACCTGTCGCCGTACTGAACCCTGGGGACACATGTGCATTACATACAAACAACCGCACAGATTCTATCCGATAAATTATTACTGACACACCAGAACAGTCACAAGCATTGGATGAGCTGATGTTTCCCTTGGTGCATAATGTACATTCACTATGATTCCAGAAACATGCATTAGTAGGTATAGCTACACATCAACACAAACATATGAATTCTTGCATGCACACATACACACACACACACACACACACACACACACTGACACACAACTATGAACCTTAGCCCTGCCCTGTTCCCCCGAGTCTA
>JAPQRN010000018.1:27984901-28013405 GCA_037367275.1 Coranthus polyacanthus | reverse complement strand
CCAGTTCATCGCAGGGCTGAAATGTCGTTTTCATGGACGGTACAGGAATAATTTGATCTCGTCATCAGTATTTATTGCCATGCCATTACATGCCAGACATGTATTCACGCTTTATTGGAATCTGGGAAGATGTAGCAAACAGCTAATCAGTCACCTGATCAATCATGTGAAGAATTTATTAAATGGTGTTTCTATTTCCCCTTATCTGGATTTATTTTTTTCACTCATGAAAAGCAGTTTTTACCCTTGAATGTACTGTACGTCTTTTAACTGTAAAAAAAAAAAACACCTCAACACCACCTTTTTTTGAATTTTGCTGTTTCCATACACATTTCCAATGTGAAATATCTAAATGTGCGTTTATGGAAACTCTGGGATAAACAACAGCGTCCATGCACCCCTAGGTGGCGCTACAACAAACAATGTTTTTGCAAACTCTCAGTCTCAAAAATGATTTGGTCTAGAATCCAAATGAGTTTTTCTTTTTAATCTCTCAATCCATCTGCACTTATCCTCCATTGATCCTCTGTTCAAAAGATTACAAATTTTGTAACTTTTTCGCTATTTTCTCCAATTTATTGTTGTAATTGCAGCAAGATACTGCCGTTTGCAAATATTTCCATTTTTTTTCAATCTACTTCACCTCCACTACATCTCAGATACAAGTATTGTACTCCACCACATTTGACTGACAGCTTTAGTTAGAAGGTTATGAAACACTGTAATCTGAAAAGTAACTAGACATTTCAGATTACAGTGTTTCATAACCTTCCCTCGGGACAGGAGGGGTAAACTGACAGATTAAGTGTTCCTTTATGGGTTGTGAAAATGTTCTTTCTTCTTAAGCTAAATAAACATTTTAAAAACCCTCTTGGATTAGCTGGGAAATACATTTCCACAAAGATGAAAACAAGGCTTCTTTCAGACAGCGGCACAAACATATGATGATCTTATAGAATATGATGCATTGCTGTAACCTACGGCCAACAGTATATGAAGCAGTTAAAATGAAAATGCAACACACACATTAATGCCACAGTAAAGCAAAAATAAAAAATAATAAATAAATCAATAAATCAATAATCGTAAAACACTGACAGGGACATGACTACTTTTACTTTTTAGTATATTTTGCTGATAACTTACACACTTTGACTTAGGTAAGGTTTTGAATGCAGAACTTCTTTTTCACATTGTGATATTAGCACTTTCACTTGAATAAAGGATGTGAATACTTCATCCTCCACTGAGAAGCTATGTTGTTATCTGTGGAGGATAAATGTAGGCACACACATCCCAGTCTATTGGCTATACACCAGATATGTCTCTGTGTATTGCCTGAGCGTATTTTTTCTTATATTTACAGTTTTTCCTTCTTATCCCCTCCCCCCACACACTAACACCCTATTCTGTTCTTTATATACACTGCGTGATCTCTCTCACTCTATCTCACGCAAGCTGTCTCTCTCAGACACGTACAGAAATATCTTGCATTGGCTTTGCCTTTGTGTCTTTGTTTTTTGAGACCCGCTGCTCAAACCCTCAAGGCCTCTCTTAGCCACGGAGAAAAATAGAAGCAGAGAAAGAGCAATTGACATGAGAGAGAATTTCATCCCATCCTCCTCTTTTCAGCAGAGCCTCTCTACGAAACACACTTTGTTTGATTCAAAGAATGCTGAGAGGATTGGGCAGCAAAATGGGAGATTTTGTGAAAAATAACTAGTAATGAATCTCTTTAACACTCATCCAGTCACGTATATGCTGTCCTGCTCAGTCTGAGGTTGATGGACCCATTTGTCAAAGTGGTGCTTCTTATTCTTCCTCTTAGTTGTGCACTTTAAAAAGACATTCAGACCTCCATCTGTGCCTTTCATTACTATAATGATGTGTTTTTTCAGATTAATAAAGTCAGTTACTTTGTATATTAAAATTATTCACATCCACACATTGTCTGATTAGAATATAAGCAAAGTGGGATTGTGAGAGTTATGGTTTTTAGATGATGGTGCCTCATTTCAGAAGGAAATGTACTGTATCTCCATCTCAGGGTTTCACATAATGTGTTACATATGTTCAGACAACCATTACCACCAAGTAGCTAAAGGAACAACATAAATAAATCAAATTTTGCAGCAGCAGAGAGAAGCCATAGTTTTTATTAAGAAAACAACTGCCAGAGGCAAAAACTCCTATCATTTCTACAGAAAGATGGAAAGAAATACTAATTCATTATTATACCATGAACCAGTGTAAATTCATGATTCTGATAAGCTGGATGGTGTAGGTTACAGTATACCTATGATGAAGTTGTTCGTTTGCAGCTCTATATCAATGCAGAATTATTGGAACATATATATGTTTTTGTGGTTTTGCTAAATTATTGTATACATAGAATTATTCTAGCTTTCACAAGGCATGGTTTTGTGAGATATTACACAACAGACTGTAGGCCTTATCTTGCACAACATATGTACATGTGTAAACTCTTGAGTCTTGCCAAACACAGCCTCAAGGGTCCAAACCAATCATGGCTAAAGACAGTAGTAAGTCACCAAGTTACTTCCCTCTCCCAGAACAGCTGGCCAGTTCTTCTGCTGTAATACTGATTGATTTCACTGTTGCATTTGTCAATGAACAACCAGATTGTCTTGTCTGCATGGCAGCACTGGATATCAGCATGGCTCAATCATCCATCATCGGTTCCTCGTGATTTCAAAAGAAGAGCCCAGTCAGCCTCACTCGCAGGGTCCCACAGGGCTCGGTGCTGGAACAATCTTTTCTCTCAATAATTTTACATGGGTTTGAAACGAACCATAGGGTAATGATACTCAACCAGTCTAGTTCTCTTCCTCTAAAACTCAGGTGGAATCAGTAATGTCTGCATGTCCCACAGATGTTGATTACTGGATGATAGCACACCACTTACAGCTCATCCTAGACGATGATGAATACTTTTCCTGTACTGCAATTCAGGAAACCACTTTTTTAACACAGAGAGACAGAGAAAGTGGTAAGAAATTGGAAGCGTGTAAAGTTTAATAAGACATCAAGGAGAGCGAGGAAAATAAAGAAAGAAAAAGGGGTGAGGGGGAAGTGTGTTAGTGTTGGACTGTGTGGAGAAGAGAGGCTGGCAGAATGAGTGTTGAAAAAAAAAATGGGTGAAGGGGGGCCTTCTGTCTTTTACAGTTGCCATGGACACCAAGAAAGCTGACTTACTGCTGTGTGCAAACATTTTTGAATGGTAAGCACACACAAACTTGCACTCACATTGGAATACCACACACTGCATCCATTATAAGCACTATTACCTACTCTTCTTTCCACTCACAAAACTCCCACCTCCCAAATTGTTCATGAAAAAAACAAATGTAAATTTCACACTACGCATGTTCGCATGTTCGCATGTTCTCGTGTGTGCATGGAAATAGTCCGCTAGGATGCCTGCTAGGCTCTCATTATTACAAGGTAAGAAAGAACAACACACTATTTGTACGACAGCAGAGCAACAAGATAAACGCACATGGGGCACAGCTCATTAGAAGTTGTGTTTATCTTTGATGGTAGATGGCTGCTGGGCTCTTTGTAGTTGGTAGAAAAAACATGAAAATCACCAACACAGGAGTCCCATTTATATGTCATGCTGTCTTCCCAATTTCTTTTCTCTTTTTCCGATTTGTTCCTTTTGAAATTACCACAGAAGGTCTGATATATCTGCCAATATTTTAAAACGTAGTTGGATGAGGGAATGCTTCTATACCATTTCCTCTCTTTGCATCATCTTTCAATTTTCTATTTAAGTGTACCCCATTAATGATTTTTGTACATCCCCATAACATCAAAGTACAATTTAATGTTATCATGTAAATTAAAAATCCCTTTACATCCCATTGAACTTCATATGAATTAGCCTTTAAAACGTGTCTTGTCATGTTGTACAGTATAAACATTTTTTATTTAAAGCGTGAGTTACTTTTTTCAATGAATGTAAAGATTAAAGTAGAATCCATTGCGTAATTACAGGGCTTGTCAATCATGCAAATAAACTCAGTAAAGACGAAATTGATTGTGTGTTCATAAAGACTATTGATGTTTGAGTAAATGCAGAATATTAGTAACAGCCCAACAATTCACTTGTGACATACTGACAGCTATTGTCCCATGAGAAATGTACGGAACCATTGATTATAATGATGACCTGGGCGTCCCAGAAACGATTAGGAAGAATAAAAATTAAAAGAAGCAAAACGCGTCATCTCCCCGTGAGCCTGCGCGTGTTATTAGTCACTAATTAGTTCACTCTACAAATCATAGATGTCACTGCAGGCGAATAGCTGCGGTTGGGAAAGAGATCACTCACCGCAGTCCAATACACCAGTTTGACATGAATCCCTTGACGAGGGATATAATGTTCATTTTTGTTTTAACTAGAGGCGTTAATGTGGCTCTGTGGTCATTTTGAACGCTGCAGTTTGGGGTGCTATTTTAAGTTTGCATTACATAGCGAGATGGGGACATTATTCAATTACTATATTATGTACTATAAAGTTATTAGAATACGTATAACGGACTAGATTTAAACCGTGGGCTCTGAAATTAAATTGGATTAACGAGTCTATTATTTTTCAAAACAAAAACTGAACACTAAGACCTTTTTCTAAGATAGAAAGTGATTTTTGTCCTCGCTGTCCTTGGCTGCAGATAGATGTACCATATAATGTGAAGACTGAGTGCATTTCTGCTGGGGAACTTGGACTTGTACATGCAGCATAGTATACGAGGATTATGAGAGACCCGGTATTTTTTTTATACTGAGAAGAAATTGGAAAAAAAAAACAAAAACATGTGCTTCTCTGATTGGACACTTGCACTCACGTAAAATCACACCAGGTTCAGCGGACCGGAGAAGAGTTCGGTGTCACAGGTAGTGCTCTTAAAACCAACTATTTCTCCTTATTGTAAAATGCTCCTCAACTTTTCTCTAACCTCCTGAATGTATACAGACATTAGACGACAACGGATCGCCTCTTGCAAAGATTGACTGTGGCGAGAGTCCCGCTTTGAAGCGCGCACGCATTTTAGCACCATGGACAGCGCAAGGCGCCGCAGTGTCAATGCGTGGATTCAACCGGTGGCTTTCAACCAGAGCTGCAGAGTGAGGGTATTATCTGAGTACATTATTAAACAAAGCTCTTTGTTTGGCACACGTGGGAAAGGCTTTCTGGATCACTTGGACTAGAGTTCTTTTTTTTTTTTCTTTCTTTCTAATACATAACGTCTTCGTCGATTCGATCGTTTGGGTAGGCGTGCCGCTCGATAAGTGGTTCACTCCAGAAGCCGCGTTGAGCAGCGTAGTATATGTGACTGTCAAGGCGGGCAGAGTGGTGTGGCGGTGCATACGAGACCCTCCATGTATAAGGATGCTGGTGGGAAATGCCTGGAGACAGAGATGACGAGATTTGTCAAAAGGCACTTGAACTCCTGTCAGATCTTTGTTCGAAGGGGGAAGTGCAGAACGAAAACTGCCTGGATTTTATCTACTATTTCCGAGATCTTGCCAGGCCACGCTACACGGATTCAGGTAAGGCATCATGTGCACGCTTTCTTCAAAGGCTGCATCAACATAAACTGGACTGAAAGCGCATGTGACTTCTGTCACTATAGTCTGCGCCTTAAACCAAGTGAATGTGCTTTTTACAACCGCCATGTTTGGATATCTGATCGGCACCAATTTACTTGATAGCAATTAACCTACTAATTATCTAGTTTTATTATTATGCTTTTTCTTTGCACCCTCAGGCTACAGATTTATGAAATGTTGAATTCTGATTTCATCCAGTATCTACATCCACGTTAAGGTTGAGGCTTCGCAGGATTGTGTTGCATCAAACTTGAGCGTGCTGTTGCCGACACTAATATCAAGGGGTGGGCTAATATATAGAAAACTGGACGTGCATTCTGTACCTTGGATAAGTGCTTGTACCTGCAGAGATAATGTACGATTGTGTCACACTTTCTGTGTCCGCTTCTTATGCGAAAATGAACTCCAGATAGAATTTTTGTCTAACCAAAGCCTGTACCTGAAACATTTGTTGAACAGACATAGTGAACTTTGCTTTAAACTGGGAATGTATCGCAAAAAAACGTGTTCAGCCAGAATATGTGTGGTCATAGTCCTGTTTCAAACCAACACCCAAGCTATAATCTTCACTTGAATTTCGGGCTCACACGTGAGTCTTAGTGTGCGCGCGCGCATGTCTTCGCATAGTTGTGTGGACAAATTGTGGTATTTAACCATGATTGTGAGGACATTTATGCGTTGTGAGGACATTATGGCGGGTCACACAACTTTAAATGGGTAGGGTTAAGTTTAGAATTTGGTTAAAGTTAAGGACAGGGATAGGCTTTTAGTTGCGATGGTTAGGGTTACAGCTACATAATGCATTATGTCAATGAGTGTCCTCACTAAGATAGAGAGACATAGCTGCATGCGTGTGTAAAGGAGGTACTGAAAAATAGACAGGAAGATGATATGAAGGAGGGGGAAGGCACAGTAACTGCAGTCCTCCACCTGCCTACTTCATTCATTCTGCATCCATTAATTATTAGTAATCATTATTCCTGAGATGAAAAAAAGCCCACTCCTTTTCTATTAGTGTCCCTGTCTGCATTCCTTTCCTCGAACCTTTTCATCCCTTTATTTCTTCATATATCCTGTATTCCCTAATCTCTCTGCTCTTTCCGCTCTCCCTCATTCATCATATTCCCTATTCCCTGTCTTGTGTCTTTTCCAGTGGACTGACAGCTGGGAAAAAATGAAACTGCTATAGTATGTAGTGGGGATTGCTATTTGACTTGCTTATAAAGTTCGATTCTAGGGTTCAAGTGGCGTGTGGCCCAGCATGATGGTACCATCCATAATAGAATGATAGAGAAAGAAGATAAAAAAAAAATAAAAAAATCAAGAGGCAGATTGCAACGGGACTCAGAGATCAGGGTCAGTTATGGGGCAGAGCTGGCTTGGGTTAAAGGTACACCTAACCATTTTTCAATTTATTCATCTTTCAAAAATACTAAAGCTGTTGTCTTATCAACTGGGGAGATTCATGCTGGTGAAAGATAGAAATTATGCCAATAAAATAAATATGACCAGCTTGGCAGATGTCTCCTGATAATCACAGTAATCAATTTTGGATGAATCTGTGAAACCAAATGAAGCTGTGATTATAATCAGCAGACATTTAAAGAACAATTTGATATTTTGGGAACACTTAAATTCTGATCTGACTGTTCAGACAGAGGCTGCGCAGCAAAATGTCAGACCTGTTTCTGATTTAGGACACATGCGGAAGTGGCCCAGATCAGAATTGAAAAGAACAGATTATGTGATTTGTGTTGTTCACACTGCCATGAAAAAAAAGATCATAGTCACATATGAGCAAAAAGATCAGATTTGGGACATTTTTGCCCGTAGTCTGAATGTCCTGTAGCACTAGAAACCCTTTTGGTGACATTATTCAGGGCCCTTTCTTGGTTGGGAATAGCAATTTTCTGGTTGCCAGGCAATCTGCTCGCTGCCAAGAAATACTCTACACATAACCTCACATAAAACAATAAAGTCAACAAATGAATAAAACGTTAATTAATATGCTGCTTGGCTAATGTTCTAACCATAAGACAGAAATAAGTTGGTTGTTAGGAGGTAGAACTTCCAAACATTGCTTTTTCAGCACTTGCTGGCCTCCTACACTATTGCACCTTTGAAGGTCCTGTGCTCTAAAATTGGTCCACCATTTTTGTTATGATGCGGTCTCTGAATCCTTCGAGATGTCTAGATTCTTCTCCACCAGACAGTTCTCCGGCTGCCTGCCAAACTGTGAGCTCAGTGTCCTCAGATGACAAGTCCCTCAAATTTTCCACATTAGTCTCCCAAATCACACATATTCTGGTATTCACAGAATTTTAGAGCACAGAAAGGACAGTTTGTCTGTGAGGAACACACATCGCGCCCACACAGAGCAAGTTCTGCTTAGGCAGTGATTCTGTCTTTGGAGTCACAGATTCTCTATAATATTCTATAAAATGAAAAATGCAAACATGCTGTTGTAAAGGTCTTTTCAGATTTTGTTTTGCAACTGAAACCAAAAGGTTGCATCAAATGCCCCACTTATTTATTTTTTTTACATAATATCCATTTACTGTATATAACAACATATCCAGTTTGGTGATGTTTCATCACAGTGGTGTTTCCTTTTTGTCAGAGGTATTGTACAGCCTGTAACTCATTTCAAGCTGAATCCATTTGCATACGATGTCTGAGATTTAGTTACACTGTAAAAGCATGTTTCTGGCTATGTATCAATCAGATATAGCATGATCAAATACTTGTAACAAAGTCTTGAAAATGCATGCAGCTTAGTTTGTGGATAGAGATGGGAAATAAATCATTTTAGAAATAAACCATGGTATTCAAGACTATCTGTGAAGATACAATTGACTAATCAGCCAAAGGAGCACTCCTTTACTTGTACTTTGCTTGTAAAGTCATTATGCCTTAGCGTGGGCACAGTAATAGCTCACAAAACACTGTGGTCATATCATACTTACATGCTGTCAGCTGTGGGACAAGAAAAGTGAAAACTTTTAAATTCTGAATAAACATTTTCCAGGCCACTGCCAAGGGAAAGCTGTGCTTTTGGCACTACGTGCTGTTATTTAGGCACTGTAGCAGTTTTCCAAATTAATTTAGACATACTTGTATGGGTTATTGTGCCAACAACAATTACAGCCTAAAGTAAAAACATTGTGCTCTGACATGTTTGAAGCCACAAGTTAATTGTTAATTGTGCAAGTCTATTTTCTTAGTCATTACAATTATGTTTTTTGTTATTACCTAAATTCTCTGGTTTCTGTTTTTATGAGATAATTTGTTTTTTTAAAAAATCATCTTTTTAACAGTATCATAATGAGTTTCTGAAAAAAACAGAGCTTTGTCTAATAAAATTGCAACTGTGCTAAACAATGTGACAGCAGTTATATAAGAAAAGCAATCGTGTTTCTAAAATGCATGATGGTAATTTTAATCATTACAGTGATTAAGGTACACTTAACTTAACTTACACTTAACTTAACACTATAATAAGTTTTATTTTTACTTTTTCATAATCCATACAATATGTATGAATATGCAAAGTATATACATGGATGAACATACCCACAAATCACCTTTCTTTATTAAACAATGAATACCCTGTTGCAAAGTGTGAGTTTCTGCTTAAGGTTAGATTTAATTAAGATGCAGTGTAAGACATTATAAAACTCATGTGCAGACTTTGTTTTGGCAAAGATATCATGTTGTGAACTGCTTTCACGTCTGCTCTTATGTTGTTTGAGTGACTACACAAATCTTTTGCCTTGATAAAATTCAAGTGTGCATAACTAAAAAGGGGGGCCCACCTTGTATTGCCCTTGACAAAAACAAAAACATCAAGTTAATCACAGAAATAGGCTCCATCTTTATTCAAATGCGGCCTACAGTATATGTAGTAATCCTGAAGTCAATTAACTGAAGCAATGTTTATGAATACAACATTGTGGACTGCCGCCTAACATTTATCTTGAAAAACAGCCAGATAATGAAAAGTGCATAAAAAATTGGTAGAGCACATGCCGACACAAACATTTACCCATAATTAAGAAACACTTTTTGTGAACTTTCACAGCAGAACAAAGAGCAAGGCTTGTTATTACTTTTATGGCCATAATCAGGATAGAATGTCTTTTTTTTATTTCATTAATAATGATGTATTTTGAAAGAAATGTCACTGGAGAAATTCACCAAGTCCTTCTGAACAGAGATGACTCAGTATGTGCTTCACACCTTACCACCCTTTGCGTGGTGACTAGCACACCTTGCACTGCATGGTGTAAACAAATGCATTGAAGAATTATTCAGTGCCATGTTTTGACATCATGAACCTTTATGTGACAGACTAAGGATTGACATTACTCTTTACATTCCTTCAGTAATTGCTTCAGCTCTTACCATCAAGTACATGAACACGCATTTATAGTCCGTTTCTTAAACATTGACAGCCAACCCACCTCAACACATTATTTCACATTCCACATGGGGGTCAGGTAGGTAGTTTCATAAGTAATTGAATATATTTAGCTAATCCTGATTAATCTCGTCATGGATTATTTGTAACAACAAAGAAAAGAAAAAAGAGATAATCCCCCCTGATAGCCAAAGCCCCCCCATGGGAGCATGTTGATCCCAAAGACATTCTCCTAATGTGTCACCACAGGTGAAATGCAAAACCATTTTTTGTCACTTACCATTTTTGCATTTGACTATTGCCCCCCCCCCCCCCAAAAAAAAAAAAAAAAATCATATGCATAGATTTTGTCACTCGTGTTGCTTTTCCTTTTCATAATTTCTCATGTACTTTAAGGGATAGATCTGGAAGCACTGTTAGTTATTACATGCACTGTATATAATAGTTTGGTGAACGTGCGTCATTGAAAGCTGTGCTGTGTTACCTACCAGCCAGCATTTTAGAGAAAAAGTCTCTGCACAGCTGACTGAGTGACAGGTGCGTTGGAGAAAGGTTAAACTTGAAAACAATGAGAAAAACAGACAGAAATGTCATAGTTAAATACATTTTCAACAGTTAGCAAGACAGTGTGCAGGAGAAGTAGAAAGGCAGAAATTAGTCACTGTTAGGCCTTATTTCATGTCTCTCTTTTCTTGTTACCTTCTCAGATATATCAGTGAGTCTGCTGTCTCTGGTAGTAACAGCCTGTGGCTTGGCCCTGTTTGGGGTCTCCCTCTTTGTCTCCTGGAAGCTCTGCTGGATACCATGGAGGGAGCGCGGGCTTTCCCCCACCATCAAAGAGCCCCATGGACACCTCAACCCCACCATGAGCCCTCTACCCTCGCAGCCTGCACCCAGGCAGCCAGTTTACACAGCAGTGGACCCCCCTGCACACAACCGCCGTGAGTCATCGCATTGCTCCATTGCCAGAGAGCCCACTCCTATGGCGTCTGTTGTATCAGTGGAGGCTCCAATGACTCCTGTATCACCACCACCTGTGGTCAAGTCCACGCCAGAGGCAGCTATGAAGATCAGTCACACATCTCCTGACATTCCACTGGACGCCCAGAGCAAAAGCCGGGAGAATGGGGTTCACACTAACCCTCGTATGCAGAGACAGACCACTGAACCCCCACCATCTGGTCGTTCCATGTCTGAAATTGGGTAAGAATAGCATTCCTGCTGTTTATCTTATTTTGTGCCTTTACCGGCACTGCTTTTCCTTGTAAAACTTGTAGCTCTCGTGTCTCATCCTGCTGGTACATTTGTGTTTTAACTGCTGCAAAGTTTCTCCGTGTCTTCTCTGATTGAGCCTGTTGATGCTGTATTATGATATTTGTCATTGATTTTTCCTCTGTCCACAGACAAGGGTCCATTCGTAGACATATGAACCTGTCCAATCCAGACTTCAATGTGGCCCAGTTCCAAAGACAGGATTCCCTCACTGGCATGGGGCTGGGACTTGGCCGCCTCAAACCTGAGCTCTACAAACAGCGCTCACTTGAAGGAGATGAAGGCAGTCGAAGAGGTAGTGGCTGTGGTCGCCTTCATTTTATCCTCAAATTTGACTGTGACCTAGAACAATTAATAGTTAAGATCCACAAAGCAGAGGACCTCCCAGCCAAGGATTTCTCTGGTACCTCTGACCCTTATGTTAAGATCTACCTGCTGCCTGATCGCATGACCAAGCACCAAACCAAGGTGCATCGCAAGACGTTGAATCCTGTGTTTGATGAGGTCTTCCTGTTTCCTGTGGCATACTCTGAGCTTCCCACTCGTAAGCTGCACTTCAGTGTCTATGACTTCGACCGCTTTTCTCGCCATGACATAATTGGCCAAGTGGTTGTAGACAACTTCCTCGATCTGGCAGATTTCCCCAGGGAGACAAAACTCTGCCGGGACATCCAGTATGTCTCCTCGGTAAGTAAGCAAATGATCAAAATAATGTTAAGTTCACTTAGATGTGTCATGTTATATTTAAAGTCTCATCAGCAAGTTTTGTTTTCATGTTACTTCACTAAAATCTTTCCAGTTTCAGTCTGTAGAATGATGACTCTGCAGAGTTTGACGCTGCCCTGATTTTCTTTTTTATTTGCTGATTCAAATTATATATCACATAATCAAAACATAAATTATTATTCAGTGCAAAGTATATTTTTATTACGTGTTGTCTGGGGAGGATCTTTAACTGTATATCATTATAATATGCAAGAGGAGTTTTATTAACTGTCAGAATTGCTGCAGTGCCGTTACAAGCCACATACTGGCACGTATGAGTCCTTCATTTCAGCACAATGTGTCTCATAATGACAGTATAAAGACTAAAATAAGGACGGCTGCCTTTTTAACACACTGAGCTGCCAGCTGTGAATTGACAAGAGAATTATTTTGTAGATAAGGTGAATAGGTCTCACTTTGAAAGAAAAGAAGCTTTCTCATGATGATTTTGCTCTGTCTTTGTAAAACGAAGTAAAAATGTATCCCAATCTTGAGTAAAGTATCTCATCAGTAGTAGCTGTGGCCCGGAGTATTTTACAATGGGCTCATAACCATACGGTGTCTTTATGGACTTTTATGTCTCTTTTAGACATATTTTAATTCATGTTCGCTGTGGTTTATGGATTTTGTAAATGTGTCAGGTAAACCCAGAGTAGAGCCTTAATTAAAAATATGCCATGCCGATGCCTGAACTCTTTTGATTTAAAATATCTACCAACAGAATATTTATTCAGTCCTGTCACTGATGTCTGTTATCGCGCCGCAGCCTGTTGACACAGGTGAAGGACAGAGAGACATTTCTAATCAAAAACACATTTACTGCATCTACCACTGCTTATTTATATTCAGTGCCCCATGGGACCACCCACTCTCCAAACAAATGTAAATGAAATGCAGAGACCGCCTAAGGTCAACAGGATGAGGATTTTAAGTCCTTTGCCATGTTCAATTACCCACCATGTTTGTGTTTGTTAAGTGTGACTATATATGTGTAAAGAGGATCACACTCTTTTGAAATGCTTTACTGTACTTATATTCCATATTGTTATCACCTTCCAAACAGCTCAGAGCTCTTTAAAAGTCTTTTTTTTTGTACAGGTTAAAGAGAACTGCCAATCTTTTCTGTCATTGACAATACATACAGCTCCCGGTGATTGCTTCATTGACTTACATTGACTCTGTGTGGGCTTAACCAGCTATAAAGTGCAATTGATTTCATTCTTCATGGCAAGCTTGAGTGGCATCAAGAAGACTGCCGCAATTGATTGCTGCAGACAGTTTATTTTATCCCAGACAGGCTAGAGACGCGATATCAATGAAACACACCGGTGCCTCAAGGTAAATGGTAAAATCCTAGAAGGAAGCAACATGCTAAAATGTCGAACTCTCGCAGATCAACAAATAGGATGATTTTGTTTGTATGTTGCGGTGGATGTTCACAGTTCACGGCTAAGAAAACAATTCATATTTGCTCAGCGGCATTTTTACTTCCAACGCAGACCTGCCTGTCCTGTTGTGTTTGACAGATGTGTTACAGTGTTCTGAGATCTCATCAGCTACTCGTGTGAGTTAATTCTAATAAAGTTTGAAAGTTTTTTTTCCTTGAGACTATATTTTACAAAAGCAATTTTATACTGGCCACCTTTCCAACTTAGCAAACTAAACTAGAATACAGAGCTGAAAAGGATTATGTGACTTTGCAGTTATATGTGAATTGTGTTTACGGGTGTCTGTGTGCCTTATTCTGGTGAATCTAATGAGCAAAACACCCTTTGTCTCTGTTGGTGTCCAGGTTTGTCTCCTGCAGCTTTTTCCCCATAGCATATGCAAATGAGGTGTCTGCACTGCAGCCATTTCAGTTTAATGAGCTTTGTACCTTAGCAATATGAATTTGTGTGCCTTACTGATCCACCTGTCAATCCAGGCTAAATATAGCCACTACAGTGAAGTGATGTAATGTAGTTCGAAAACAAAGACAAACTCTTGTTAACCCTCCGACTTTTGAGTCTAACATAAGAGAGCTGCATAGTTAATTTTCATATTCTGTTTTATAGTCACTCATGCTCATTTAATATAAGTCGTCCATCGTGTATCATCTTTTGTGTGAATCCTGTTATAACTGCCAGATGGTAGTCTAGTTTTACAAGATTAGAAATATATCTGAAAGGCTGGTGTGTGGTAGAATTTTAAATCTTAAATTCTGCTATTTCTCCAATCCATGCATATTATCTATGTTCTTCTCCCAAGTAGAGCACATTGTTGACAGGGCGATATAAAAAAAAACAACCACAACATGAATGCGACAGTGGAATTGAGCCACACATATTTTTAATTTAGATTATTATATTGTTTAAATTCTATGGTGGCGAGATGTGCGGTGCATCATAATTTGAATTACGTCCGTTGATTACCGGACAAGCAAGCCAGCTTTAGTCAGCGGCATATTGTCAGCATTAGTGTTTATAGAGGTCCTATGCAGTATAATAAACATGACATTATAAAACATTAAGTGGATACTCATCAAACTCATGTCTCTGTGCCCACTTGTAATGGGGACGCTGAGAACAGAAAGTATCCGTGGCAGCCAAAGATTATGGCACATTCCTGATGAGAAATAAAGCAATAATGAAGCAGCCCGTCACGCAGCTACGAGACTCAGGCAGCCAAATGTGCTGCTTAACAATCCCAAAAAACCCTCAAGAATGATAGCATATTTTACTTTGTGCAATAAAGGTGGCTCTTCAAGTATATTTTTTAATAAGACTACAAGATGACATTAATATGCTGTAGTGATTTCACCAGATACTGTATAAACGTCCTATAATATGATTAAGTGATGCCAGCCGATGGTTTTCTCTTTGTTACATTTAAAACATGTCAGTAGGTTCTCAGATTTCATTTATGTTTCGTAGAGTTTTGTATGTCTTAACTAAATCGCCGTACTTTATAGTTGTACTGTCTTGTGTTATTATGACGTACGTAGTAGGTAATAGGAATAACAGCAGTTTGAAGAGCAGCAGGGTGAAACATTTCAAGTGGCCACATATGTGTTCAGGTTTTTACATAAAAGGAGAGGTAAAACATAATGCAACTAATGTACCAGGGCCCATTTGTTAAAACCACTGTACAGAGAACTGCACGATAATCATTAAATCATCAGGGTTTGTTCAGTGCCAGATTTGGCTTGTTTTCTTCGGTAATAGTCGCAGATTGTGATTAGGTGGAAGAATGTGTGTCATTTTTATCATTTTGAAAATAATTGCAATACAATCAAAAGATATAAACCGCTTTGCTATTAAAATGATGTGCTTGTTTTTGCTCATGCAGTCGATGTTCGTAACATTTAGATGAAGTGTGACTGCCAGTGTGGCATCTGACTCACATTTATTAAATGCCATTTGCTGCCTTAGAGAGGTTCTGGACGCATGAAACAACCTGTTTCAAGACACAAGAAAATCTTTCTCTTTCTCTCTCTTGCCTTCGCTTTCTCACACTTACACACACAGGTACAGGCAGGGTATTCACAGATAAAGATCAAAAACACAAGGGGACATTTGTGCCTGGCAATTCTAACAAATGATGAGGGAAAGAGTGTGCGTTAAAAACAGACAGGTCAACCCACGGGGAATCTCAATATACCACGATGCATTCCCCAACAGTGTACAGGTACAGTATCTAAGACACTTAACCCAAGATCTACTGCAAAATTAAACACCTCATGCCACTGAACTCCCATGCTAGCAGACAACCAATGCATGTGTGTGTCTAATTTAAATGGAAAACGTGTCCTGCTTACAAAGCCTCAAGTGTTTAACACATGTCCATGCTGTACATCTCAGGCTTGCTGAACTCCAGTGTGAGTTATAAAGGCACCTTAGACAGCAATTATTTATCATCAATCATAGTTAATGAAGCAATTCCACAAAAGTAATGCAATGTATGCTCGCTCACTGATTAAATTAAGGTTTCCATTACAAGCGAAATAAAATAGCACCAAGTATTGGTCAAGTCATAAAAAAAAAAAAAAAAAATCCTTCCTGAAATGCCAGTATAGCATGCAAGGGATTCTGATGTAGGAGTTGTTGTCTACACCAGACACATTTGTGTGCTTTTCTGGTTCTCACTTCTTTGGTGGAGTTATTTTAGGAGCAAGTGATAAGTGAGTTTCTCCCTTTCTAAAGCTGAACAGAGCTCTCCATCTCAAGTGAAATTAGCTTTTGCTGAAGCAATATGATAGAAAGTTTTATTCTCTAAAAGAAGAATGGTTCAGTTTCTTAACTGATGATCAGATGTAAATATTCGATACCGTCATCTCGAGGCAGCAGTCCTAGAAACAATCTAATGAATATTTGGTAGGCAGCAGATTGCTCTCACTACTCGTTTCAATCTTTATTTAATGCTTGTGTTCGATCTTGTCTTTCAGGATAATGTGGATCTCGGGGATCTGATGTTTTCCCTCTGTTACCTTCCTACTGCGGGCAGATTGACCATTACCATGATAAAGGCGCGCAATCTCAAGGCCATGGATATCACTGGAGCATCTGGTAATTAAAAAGAGTGTATGTGTGAAAACCAGTGAATTTCATGGATATACTCAATGAAAGTGAGCATTTTCCCCTCCCTTTGTCTCATTTTCATAGATCCGTATGTGAAGGTTTCTCTAATGTGCGATGGTCGCAGACTGAAGAAGAGGAAGACATCGACGAAGAGGAATACTTTGAATCCAATCTATAATGAGGCCATTGTCTTTGATGTCCCTCCGGAAAACATAGAGCAGATCAGCCTTTTGATTGCAGTGATGGACTATGACCGGTTAAGATCTTTTATTTTGCTCTGTGCAGTATACATTATTCACTATTTACCTCTCTTGCATGCATCATATTTAATTGTCTCAGTTGTAATGATTTTGCAGAAACACTGACTTATACTCCTTGTGGCTATTATTATTATTAGATCATTTTCAGTTGTTATTGTTTCTTTTCGCACTTGAGACCTAAGGCATCTTTATTTTGAGGTTACAAGGTATTTTATGGTCACACAGTTTTTCTCTCTCTGTTGCACACACAGCGTAGGCCATAATGAGGTCATTGGTGTGTGTCGGGTTGGTAACGATGCAGACAACCTCGGTCGCGACCACTGGAGTGAAATGCTCACGTATCCCCGAAAACCTGTCGCCCACTGGCATCCTCTTGTCGAGGTGAGGACTTTACTGTGATGGGTGTGACATGCATTTTGATGCATGTATGAGGAATGGCAAGACTTTGCTACAAATGCTTTGCATCAAACACTGTCACACATGCAGGTTTTAGTCTCCAAGCAGGAATGTTTACCAACCAAATGTAAAAGCACTCATTCATTTGATGATTATAATATGCTATTGTCAAATGCTCAGACCTCAAGGTCCACTTCATTAAACTATTTCAGTCAGGAGAGTTGCTGCTAAATTTAAATATTTGTGTGCGTGCGCAAAATATAAGCCATAATAGTTAAGACAAAGCTCTATTCATCTCTAATGCAGCTCTCAACAGATTTAGTGGACTACAAATGACTGCTATTAATGCAAAACAAAAATCTTTAAAAGAGCACACTACTTTATGGCAAAAGTCCATAGATGACTACTTTAAGAAAAACTGTCCATCAGTGTGAATCGAAGGGTGATTAAGTTTATTACTGTTCGGTTATTAAAGCACAGTTGGCTCATTAGTATTCACTGCTACAGTAGTGCATTGTTAAAATCAGACTGTGAAAAGATTTTTAGTCAGTGGAAGTGGGAATACAGTTGAAAATACATCCCTGACTTTGATAGCTGACATAAAACCTGCTGCAGAACAGATGCAATGATGCTACCATGTGAATGTCCAACACCTAATTCAATTAATTATGAATTAACTAAGTAATTTAATTAATAAATTGCGGGGGTTTTTTGAGACAGAACAAATCAATTTAAGTCTCGAGCTGTCTTGATATTGAGTTTGGTGTAACTGAATGTGTACCAGTTTGTCCACTTTTATTCTTCATCTTATGGGACAAAATCAGGGGAGATAAAGTATATAAGCATACAAAGCTCTGATGTGATTCACCTGAGACGTGTGGGGATGCATTTGATTCCTACAGAATGCCAACACACACTCTGGGGGAAGTTCACACACTTGATATAGGTTAGATGAAATAAGTACAATTATATAAAAATCCTCAAGATTTTGCAGGAAACAGAGTGGATAAGGCTGTAAGCTAGGCAGACTATATAAGTGTTACTCTGACAGCAGAGATGAGGAAATCATGCTGTGAAGTTGAAGGATGATATCCATAACATTAGCCTGGAATAATGGCTTTATTGTTCGTGTTTGTGCTGCGACTATAGAACACAAAGAGCGAGGGAGAGTCAGAGAAAACTGGAAATCGAACTTTTGAATGTGAATTTGAACTGTGTACTTCAAAATTACCCCTGAACCCTCAAGAAACTAGTTTTAATATTCACTTCCTCCCATGACGTCTGAGTCAAAACGCTGCCTTCACAAGCCACCCATCCTCGCACTACTCCAAAAACTGCAAAGTAGACTCAATATAAAGAGATAGGTTTCAAAATACAGAGCTCTTTACATGTTCGTTTGCCAAGTAAGCCGTTTTGTGTATAAAATTTCTTATCCCTTTGCTTGCATTTGGCAAATGAAGCAATCACAAAAGCACTGTCAATTCCAATAAAAATGCCCAAATAAACTGACCTCACAAAATTGAAGAATGAAATGGAAGGCATTCACTCTTTGTTTCGCTGCCCGATGATAACTCTGTAGGTGGTGGATAAATTTCTTTGAGGCATTCAGGACAGTCTCAGCGGTTATAAATTTGGCTCTCATTCTGTTTAATGGAACATTTATTTGAGCATGCATGCAACACATTTAATCGTTTCAACGTTGTTTCTGGCTTTTCATTTGCAGTACCAGGGTACCACAGGTAGTAGCCAGGGAGGATCCTGTAATTCCCTGAAGACACCTCCTTCTCCATAGCCTTGAGCGACAATTTAAAAAGGGCACCAGTCAACCTGAAGCCTCGGCTGTACCTTTGGACAGTGGTGCTGCTGAGTGCTGCAAACTTATGATTCTGAAAGAAGAATGCAGACATCCATATAAGCTACTACGGAGAGGAAAGACACAAACTGTCTCTGCTCAGTTGGATCAGTTGCATGTTGAATGACCGCAAAGATGGATGTTTTCTTTTCTAAAAATGTTCCTTTAAGAAAAAAACGACAGGCATATGCAGACATTTTACGTCTTTGCTATTCCTGGGTTTATACAGTTATTGTTTTTTACATTGTCTTGTTATTTGTTTTAAAGAGGTGAGTCTGTATTTACACAATGTGCTTAGAACCAGTTGAACTGCCATACTGTTTTTAATTTGGTAGTGAATTGGTGCATGAGGTCATGGTTTGGATATCTTCTTGTTCGTTTGTATGTGTTTCTTTTCTGGGAATAAGATGTGCTGTTTTGTCGGTTGATATGCAGTGAATTTCTAGACAAAGTATCTGTAAGGAAATATGTTAAATGTTAGAAATAAATATTATTCCATTGAAAAACAACCACTGTTGGTCTTTGCCAATTGAGTTTTTGTGTGCAATGTAAAGGTGCAATACAGTTGTTTTCTGTACTTTTTCTGTTGTTTTTTTTTTTTTACTTCCCTTCATGAATCATAATAAAAAGAAACCACTGTCATCTACACAACAGCCCGAACAAGCCAGTCAAACTGTAAAAAAAAATATTTGTATGTATAAGGAAGCAATTTATTGGTAGCATTTCACATTTATTTTATTGTTAAAGATTACTGTATTAGAAGTACATTCAATAAAAAGGCAGCCAAGTGGATTTTTGAGAGTGGCAAGAAAGGCTGCTTGTGTAAGCAGATTATGTATGCCTGTAGGCACAGCTAACAAATGAACCTTTGCCAAATTAACAACTTCTCTAAAGCAGTTAAAACATTTTGGAAATACATAATCAGAGCATACATTTGCAGTGATTTCCCTCGCAGTGAGCAGTCATTTAAATACAGTAAATACTGTATACATGGCCCCATTTATGGCCATGTTCTGCACGTGACATATCAGCACGTGGCTGGATGTTTGCTCAAAAATGTGCCTGGAATGTATCTGGCTTTAGGTGAAAAGAGAGAAAGAAAAAAAAAATCCCTTTTCCCCATTTTCTCTTATTTGAAACAGTCGGTTTCCCTCATTCTCATTTCTCACTCCATTTATTTAAATGGCTTAAGACTAACACTTTACTCTCTACTGTGCCTATACTGATGTTGCATTTAGGCTTCTACTGTTCTATTTGCCTCGTGTGTTGGTGAAATGCCAGCCCTGGCGGTGAGTGGAAGTTACAATAAAAATTTGTAACTGCAATATAATGTCTTTCTTTTTTTTCCCCCACATGCACAGTCTTCAGCCTTCAGGCTACATGCTTGAGTGTGTTTAAATGCGGGTTCCATCCCAATCCTCAGAGATATTATATTTTTCAAAATGTTGGTCTGACCACTGAACTGTCAATCTCATGGATGAGTAATCTGACTCAGGTTTTCATGAAGGCTGCTATCTTTGGCTGGTTTGATGTTGTAGGACTCTAGATGAATAATGCAGGGTATGAGAGTCAAGGGTCTCTTGGTGCCTTCATGACAGTAGCCTTCCATTGCTGCCATCTGGTTAATAACCGTGACCTTGTCCTGCTCTGTCCTGATTATTCCTTAGCCCATCTGTGTATCATGATGTACATCATCCGAAAGAGGGAAATGGAGAGGGTGGGTGTGGGTTGTCATTGCAGAGACAGAGGTGTGTGGGTTGCTTGTTAAGGTCTTGTTAGTGGGCGCTGAGTATGACACATTTCTGGTAGGCTGCACTGCTCTGATCCAGTTAGGCTGGCAGTAACTAGGAGCGCTCGTCTCACACATTTTACCAGGTAAAAATCATCTGTTTGACATGTACGACAACTGTAAGACCTTTACACACTAAAACTTAACTTAAATACTCTTCAGATTTTCTAATATTTATTCATTTTCAGGAGCGTTTCGGATAGCATAAATGCGCTCTCCACTCAACTGCATTTCTACGATGGACCTGTGGTTTTAATTTAAGATTGCGTGCATCATGCTGTACCTGCTGGCAGCGAAAGGATGATGGCAGGATGCTAATATCTCTAGAACTTCTAAGACGCAATTTTCTTTGTGGGTCGATTGGCTTCCGGGATTATGTATAATCTACTAACACATGGACAACAAATCTATTTTTCCCCTGTGGAGCTTGGCAAAGCAACAAATATTTGACAAGCCAAATCCTCAACAATCCTAAAAAGATTGAGCTTGTGACTTGCCAAGTCGTTGGGTTATGAAAAACATATAGCGCACCACTAGTGTTAAAGAAGTGCTGCTCAGACAACTATGTCTTCCTTACTTATTACTTAAGATACCTTTTAACTGTATAAAGTGCTGAGGGTGCTGGCATGTGTTGGTGGTACAATTAAGCGAACATCTGTTTTTATCACTGTTTCTGACTCTAATCCTTTTATCTGATCACAGTTGAGTTGCTGCTATGTAATTAATTTGGAGAGGCAGAGGAAAAAGATAACAAAAAGAGAATAAGTAACAAAGAGACAGAAATGAGCATTGAGGAATAAGGAGCTGCCTTTTCTAGTGACTTTTGATGATGTTGGGGTTGATGTTGTGTGAGAATGAGGGATGTAGTTGACAAGGCAAGGCATTACTGTAACCTCTCATCCCGGGCCTTTCCCCTCACCCTCGGTGCAATAATCGCTCCCATCAGATGGGACTGGATCTACTCAGAGCAATCCGTAAACTGACCGTGGCTTGGTAGCTCGTCTTCAAGACAATCGATTCTCCACTCTGTGGAAGCTGCATTAGCCTGGACGCTATTGCTCGGACCAAAGTCAGTGACTCTCAGTTGGAAATTGTGAAGCAGAGTACAATAGGCATGTTGTAACTCACTGTTATTACTCCTTGGTAAATTGGTTAAAAATGAGAATTAATAACATCTTGTCACATTATGCTACATATAAATCTTGATTCCTGTTTCACAACACTAAGAAATAACTGCCTTTGTATGAATGTAGTCAATGGTCTTCATAGAAGGGAACAACATGTACTGTCCAAGAAAAGAAAAAAAATAACAAATAAAAAGAAAGATGATAAATAGACAGTATTCACCGATTGTAGACCTATATAACTCATCAATATAAATACAGTAGAAATTGATTGTTTATACTTCAAAAACGTGTTGTATTTGATGTTACTGGTGTGACTGAATACATTCTTAAGCTCTTGAATAGCTCTTGAAAGGGAAAACATACAAGCTTGATTTCATTTTTTGACTTGTATTTGGAAGAGCTGAATTCAAAGCTCACCGAGTGATACTTCTTCAGGTATCTTCTTCAAGGTCCAGTGTGTAAGATTTAGTGGGATTTAGATAGATCTATTGGCAGAAATGGAAAACAATATTCATAATTATGTTTTCATTACTGAAGAAAAATATTCTCGAAGACCAAATTACAGCTGGTTCCGGAGGGTTTTATTCGCTGCACAGTGAAGATGAGAGAAGCCCGGCAGCATGACTGTGTGGCTGCGACATTCTCTGTCTGCCAGACTGATCTGCTAGCAGGGTTTGAAGGAGCTTTGAAGTTGAAAAGAACAACAATGGGAATTGTATTCTACTTGGAGGTATCTGCAAGACAAAGCAGGGTTCAACCAACTTTACATTTAGGTGAAAAGATTAGATTATTAATGATGAATTGGGTTTTCGTGTTAAGCAAGATGTGACTTCATACAAAAAAAAGGTGTTTTACAGTGACTTGTCAATTAACGCAAAATAGGTTCTTACAGCTCGGCAACTACAACTGTTACAAATGACTCACAAATACTAAATAGAAGGTAAAACAAAAGTAGAATTATTTATGTCCACGGTGTATAAACACGTGAAAATGGGAATCGTTAGCTTTGAATGAACCGTTTATATCTAGCGGGAGTGGCGCTGCTCCATGGAGTCGGCCATGTTGTGCCACCATGTTTCAAAGCTTCTTTTTCCATTTTAATATGGGTGGCATCCAGCGTTAAGGTATATTATCATCATCGTCTGGACCAGAACGAATATCCCCTGAAGTAAAAAGCCCAGAACGGACAAAATGTCTACTTTTTTGCAGTCACCGTAGGTCAGGGTGGCGTTGGTGGTGGGGGTTTATTCAGTTGGTTGCAATCTGCAACTTCACAACCAGATGTCACTAAATATCACGCAATGAACTTAAAAAAAGAAGCATTTTCTTAGACAACTTTTCAGTTTTTCTATTCAAAAGAGTTGGAAGAGAAACATGTTCCCCGTGTAGTCTATGTGATTTTGAAAATTTCATTCATGTTTCTACTTTTTGATTCTCGTTTTTCTCTCTCTCTCCTCTCTCTGCACTTCCTTTTGACCCAGGGATTTAACATGATTGTTCCGCTTTATTAACCATAAGGCAGCACTGTGACCTGCCAGCACCTAACATCTGCCTGAGAATTCAAAGACTTAATGGCACTGCTATATGAATAATAATAAAACAAGAGCTATAGTACATTCACACGTGTGAAGCAAGAAAGGGCTTGGATGTGAAAATAATAACTATACGTTGCATTTAAATGAATAAAATTAAATTAGATGTGCAGATTTATTACGGGATTTTGGGCGTTCTGTGTTCAATGGTTATTCTATTTTTTTTTGTGTTGACATAAACAGATTTGCCAAATTTAGATGCATGTTGGAAACCTGTACATTTTGTCTAACGTTATTATCAGTTGTCACACATAATTTAGTATATATATTTAAGTATTTCATTGACTGTTTTACTGTTTAGTGCATGACTCTGAATGGAGGTGTGATATATTTTCTGGCCTAGTGATGCACCCTGTTGGCCAAACATAACATTGCACAAAACAAAAGATAGAAGGTAATACATGCTTCCCTCTTCTTAAAAAAACCTTTTAGGATTTGTAGATGAAACAAAGAAAACTAGCATGTAGAGGGTATTTAGGCATGTTGAAGTTTGTCTAGAGGTCAAGGCTTGTAAAATGAGATCTCGTATGTTATTTAGAAATTTAAATTAAAAGAAAGACTTTTTCTGAACTGTATTTTACCTGTGCAATGTCATTTAATTAAATATAAGGTAATGCAAAATGAAATGCAAAATACATTTGCTGTATAGAAATTGCAAATAATTAAATGACATTGTCTGGTTCTTTTCTCTAGAGATTATTGGACTCTTCAGGTCAAGTCATTGTTCACTACAAAGACTTACAGTAAAAAGAGAGTATGATTCTTCTTTCACAAGCTTGTTCTACTGATGCTGATTCGTTGATAAAACGTGGAAATATGTTAACTGCCATAACAGTATAACCTTGGTGACTGTTTTTACATAATGCGAGTCAAAACATTGATGGTAATTTTCTCCAAAGAATTAAAGATTGTAAAACCTCAAGCATTCCTGGGTGCGAGTGTTGTCAGCTGCCTTTTTCAGCTTCATTTTGCACCGCATATCATTATGAAGTGTATTGTCTATCATCAGCATCAATCAAACTGTAGCTATAGCCCGATGCGCTGATGTGACTTCGCGTGGCTCCTCCAAAACGCTCCCAGAAATACATGTTTGCTTCTTGCACTTTGTTTTGGATCAGCTGATTGAAATTAATTAGCAAATGTAGCTGTGCGGAGTGAAGTGTAAATATATACGAAAAGCAATAAAAACTTGACGGGAAAATGAAAGAAACAATTCTAAATATGAGATTTGGCCTCACGGGATAATGCTGACAATGGGTAAAGCTCTGGCCACAAAATGAGAGGAGAGTTTTAACCCAAAAGCCACATTCAGGAGGTAGTTTAGTTGGAAGTCACTCAGATGTCAGGACAGCTGTTGTAGCTTTGCTGTAAAAGGATCTAAGTGCCGCAAAGAATGGGAGTAGTCTATGACACCAAAAGCAATCTCTCACTCTCTCATTCCACCAGCTAACACTCTGTCTCCTTCATACCAGTGAATGAGGCTCTACTCGGGCTGCTTTATAAGACAGCGTGTTGCCATGGCGTCAAATGCCAGCCACATGTTGGAGGCTGCCTTGGAACAAATGGATGACATTATTGCTGGTAAGAGTTTCTGTTTCATTATCAGATGTTCAACAGACTTGTAAATGCAGACCTTAAATTAAATCAGAACTACACACTATTCGACTCCAGGGTGTTATGCACATACAGTGTGTACAGTGTACTGAAATAAAAAAGGTTCTCTGGGTTATTTCAATTGTAATACATAACACACTAATGACCTTAAAGAGTGACAAAAGTAAAACATCCTTCACTGGAGTAGCTGACCGGAGTTTAACTAGGTTAAGGAGATTTGTCTGAAGCAACTGACGAGACTCTGCTTTTAACTTTAATTTCTTTTACTTTCCAAATTTACTCTTTCTTATCTTAATACAACTGAACACTGATTGTATAAAATGACTCTATTATCCCTCTGTCTGCAAGTTACATTACAGTGTTTTCTGTAATTTTCTAGCAGAGGTGACACATTTTGTGTGGAACTGTTGGTCACAACCACACCAGGCTGTTAGTGTTTTTGTAAAGGGTCAAAGAACAAGAATATTTAAATAGAAGTAACAGCCCAACCAACCATTAGCACAGACACTAAGTCTAAGTGACTACACTAAAAAAGGTGAAAAGAAAAGAAAAAAGTTGCTGGAAATAGAAACATTTCACAGGACAAAATGTGCATTTCTTCATTGTTTTCTGAACTGTACCTTTGTTTTAACTTCAGATAGCAGCTCTACACAGTACAATCTACTCACACATGACAATTACAGTAACCTACAAAATGAATCTGTAATTTATGGTTTTCAGCACGGTGCCATTTGATGCTATTTGTAACTTGTGAGCCACACTGGATGACAATAGTGCCCCCAAAAGGTCATTTTAGGAACAGTTCAAGAACTATTACTGGAGGCTGCTTGCCATCCACACAGCCGCTGATGTTGCTGATGCCCAGTTTTCTTTTGTGGAGCATTTTCATTTTTCCTCTGTTTCTTCCTTCAGACTCCAAATCGAATGAAGGGCTGTTCAGCATCCTTGTGCATCTAGGTGGCCATGATTATCAGTCTTCTGAGTGTGCCCAACAGTTAAGTCTTCCCTCTCCCATCGACCCCTCCCTCAAGGCTCTTCAGCTCATGGAGGCCCTCAGGGCAGTGCTGGAGGGTCAGGGGAGTGACAAAGAACACGACTCTTTCAGGAAACAAGTTTCCACTGAAGCAGCACACGTTATACTAAAGTGGCTGAGGAGAGGTGAGGTGAGTATTGTATCACTCGCATAAAAGGGGCTGACATACAGGCAACATCAGGCATGATTCATAAAACCATTTCCGTACTGCAAACCCAATACCAGACAACAACAGGCTACACATTTTCACATCTTAGTTTGACATAAAGTCATAAAGACTCTGTTAGAAAACTGTGCTAAAGCAATGTACTATAGTCTAGTATTACAGAGTGCTAGATTTTATTAGTTGCATGATATGGGGGTCTTTGATCCTGGTCATCAACATCTGGATGACCTTTTCCTGTTTGCTTAGAAGTACGGAGCTGGAAGCTGAATCTATTACAAACTGCACCGGTAATGAGATCCAGAGCTTCTGTTCACAGCGCAAGCGGCTGCACCCCCTTTCCACTGTCCCACTCTCCCTTATTATCCTCATACCTTTACACTGTTCATTGCTGATTCTCAAACTATTGTTTTCTTTGTTTGTTTGTTTGTTTGTGTTTGGTCCACACCTCACACCAGTATTTCTCCACTTTTTTCCATTCTGTCTTATCAGATTTATACTCGTTTCCTTTCAGTCTACTCCACAGCTTCCTCCTCCCCTTCTGCGTAGCCTTTACTGACTTCTTGCCCTGCACCACATCTGACAAGCATGTGCTGCATAAAGTTCCCTCTCCTCTGTGCCCCTTTAGAAAGCCCCGCAAAAATTAGCTAGACTGAGAGGTACTTGAGACAGAGGGAAGAGAAGCTATAGGGGACATGCAGTGAAAGGAACAAGAGAAGAAAGGAAGGACGGAAAAGGATGAGAGATTATTAGACGCAGCATTGGAGAAATGTGGCAAATCATGAAGTAGTTTGAGTTCCTTTTAGAGAGAGAAAGCAGCAAAAAAAGGGAGGGGGAATAGAAAGAGGTACGAAAAGTGAAGAGAAGAAAGAGAGGGAGTAGAGCCAACTGGCATAGTTTAAGTTATTTGGCTCAGCTCTGAAAGTCTCAGACTGCCCAGACTTTAAACCACAGGGACCAAGGTCCTCTCTGCTCTCTCTACAACTGCAGTATGGAGGGTCTGTAAATGGAGAAAAGCTGTATTGAGAGTGCAGCACTATTAGGATTCAGTGCTCAGTCTTTCTGTGGAATTTGGTCTCTGTTTTTCCCTACTTGGTGATTCATAGCACTGTCAAATTCTGTTGGTATCTAACATTAAGACCAACTGTGCAATGGGCCTGCAGGATGGAGTATGATATTGATTTCTACAAACATTTTGCCTGGCTTAGGAAGGTAAGACATTCTCCATGATAAACTCTTGATGCTTCCACAGAATACTGTAACTGCATGAATGGACTTTGTTGTTTATTTTGGTCATGCAGCATTGATGCTTTTACTGCGTGGTTATTATTGTTACGGTACATACTGGAGGAACATGTGCTTTGTTTGTGAATCGAGGGGGTGTGCTACAGAATGTGCAATAAGCAATATGCACATGCACACTCACATACTGTGGATATATATATTGCAAATGTATATTTTAAGTATTTAACTACAAACTTGCTGCATTAATTATATTTCATAGGTTTCATAGATTCCAATGCTTTGCAGAGATGTGATTATTTTAGCATAGCTTTCTTTTATTAATGTTCCTGTAAGACATTTTTGCAGAATAGTGTAAATAGTTTTTTTTCTAAATTACACAATTTAGTCCAAACACAGTATTGGACCTTTAAATGGTTCACCACTAGGGTGACACATTGTGAACTGTTGAGTGTATTATAGGTTTGCCCATAAGGTTAAAATGTCTGAGGGGGAAGATAAATGGATATGCGTGTCAGCTGAGATCATTTCCTGCCTCTTGAACCTATAGGGAGCCTTTGGACAACACATACCATCTTGCTGCCATTAAGAAGTCGTTATTCCTAACTCCTGCCATTAGGGCATAACTCTTATGGACTGTTAGACCCATAGAAGAAGCATTCTCATGCATGTGTCCATAATAACCCCTTAAAACAGATACAAAAATGGCTTATTCTTATTCTTATTCTTATTCTTATTCTTATTCTTATTCTTATTCTTATTCTTATTCTTATTCTTATTCTTAT
>JAPQRN010000018.1:27960651-27976175 GCA_037367275.1 Coranthus polyacanthus | reverse complement strand
CAAGTGTCAGGATCCCTTTTAGCTAAAATTGATGCAGGTGTCTTGTTTTCATAGATGTGTTATCTGTGCCTGTTTAAACAGGCATGTGTAGGCACATACGCAGAACTGCGTGATCTTTCTGATGAGATTCCTTGCTGTGTGGCACCCACAGGCAGAGATCAGCAGCCTTCAGCAGCTTCTGCTTAGTAAGAATGCTGAGATCGAGAGCTTGCACACTCAGCTCCTGGCCAGACCCTGTCTTTCCTCTGAGAGCACCGAGAGAGGTAAGCAAAGCAGCCAGCTTCAGGCCGTCTACCACCTTGCCAACAGCCACTCGCTCAGAGTTACCAAGCCTGATAGGTGACACAGTTAATGACTCCTTTTTGCATTTATTAACTTGCAGTAACAGCTGTGGGAAAAGTCTGTCTTGGCCCTTAATAAACTGTAATAAACTGTCTCATAATGGGTCTCTGTCTCTCTACCTTCCCTCTCAGAGGAGATGTACAGGAAGAGGCTAAACACCAAATGTAAGCTTTGACAGCACTTAATGAAAATCATTTCAACCCTATGGGCCATGTCGTCTTTTGATCTTTCATTTATTTCTTCGCTCCTGACATGTCCATTATTTTATTATCTTTTGTTTCCTTCTGCTCTGAGGGGCAGATTTGACAGTCATCAACTGGTTTTCACTTTGACTTGATGCACTATCACTCCTCCCTTTGGCTTCTTTGCTGTCTTCATGGACTCGAAATGTCACAGTGTCTTATGTGTTCATAATTTTGTCTGTCATAGATAAATACAATATGGGGTACTTGCTTTGTATAATCACTGTCACTCACCAGCAATGCTCTATTTATGCCTGCAAATATCTACAAAGAAAGAGCCTATGGTCTGTGGGTCCAATTACGTAAAAGCTGACATGGTCAGAGCTATGATTAGTAGATAAAAAGGGTTGGGTCTATCTAAAAATACATGGTATGGATGGCACTCTAGCGAGGAATAAATCAACAACTTGCTAGCATGTTTTTATTCTTTTTTGCTTTAACTCTTTGCCAGTTTATGGGGTTTTACAACATGTAATTTACAAGACATAAACAGTTGCTTGTACTGACTATATTAATATTAAGTAATTGACTTGTCTTTGTAGACCAGGAACTGCAGAGGCTTAGGAGTGGAATGAAATCACTGGTAGCTGCCAATGATGAAAAGGTAAGATGCCAAACAATCTGGAAACATATACTTTCTCTTTTTATATGACTCTACGTGTTTATAAAGAGTAGCGCAATGTGTATTGCTATCAGGTTACTGAGCCGTGTTACTGGGCTGTATATAAAAAATGCTATTATTATTATTGAAGGTAGCTCTTTTAGATGTTTCTCCGAGGCACCGCCCTCCAACCATTTATAGTACAGAGGAGCTTTTGTATTCCCCCTCCCAGAGAGTCTTGGACTTTAAAGACTTACAGACGTGGGTCTACATGCGGCACACCAGTGAGGACACACACGTACACACACCCCAAGGCAAGCCATTTCAGGCAAAGCCGCACTTAAGTAGGCCTAGATCTGCCAAGCCTAATTTTGGAGTGAGCTACATTAAGAGAACCATGGCAAAACCAGGCATGGGCACCACTTCAAAAAACACACACTCCACACAGCTGCTTACCACAACTAAGATTTCCAGCCAGGCTTTTGTCAATCCCCTCCCTATCCACTACTTTGATGTAAAGGCCATATGGTGAAAGAGGGATGTTTGTTGCTCTGTAATAGAGTGAAGCAGATAGTCCATATGTGTGTTTCCTAACCTTAGATAAACATCTAAATTGGGTTATGCTGACCTTGATCCCATTTTCTTCAGGACCGACGTATTGAAGAACTCACTCTGCTCTTGAATCAGTGCAAGCAATTCAGAGAGGTTACTCACAACACGAGGCAAGGTAATCAGCTTTTCATTCCTTTATACACGGGACTTGTTCCTGGTGGCATTTTCAAATCTCAGCAACAACACTTTGACCAAATGAAAGCAACCGTACTTCCTTATTTAAAGGAAACATATGGCACTCCTTGAGATGATGAAATCACGTTTTGTTCATTTGTTGCTGTAGCTCCACCTGCTGTTTGTTCATCGTCAAATGGTAGGACTTCGTCAATTAGCAGTGAAGAAGAGGATCAGGGACAGATGAAGAACGCTGACTCTGCCAGTGCAAACTCTGAGGATTTAAAGTCAGAGGTGTGTAAACGCCATGTTCATTTGGTTTTACAGTAATTATTGTCTGTTAATGGCTCCTAAATAATTGCACATCGCCTGTTTCAAAGTACATTTTTTATCCCTAGGTTTCTACAAACAGTTCTTCTTCACAACCAACATCTCTCCTATCACTCCAGAAGGACAACGTATGCAGGTACTGAAACATTTTTTGCCAATGGACAATTCTAATATCTATTCATAAGATTTTACTGAGATTATTGTGGCTTTATTTCCTCAGAACAGAACCCCAGACTTTATCCAGTAGCATGAATGACTTAACGAGTGGGCCTTCACAAAAGGTATTTTTTAACTCCTGATTCATTTATGCTAATTTGTTATGTTTAGATGGTTTGTGTTGTATCCTACATGTTCTCCTCTTTAACATTTCTACAGCATGTGTAATCTATTGAACTGCTTTACAACATTACCGATGAGCCAACATTAGAATTAAAATGAATTATACGTTACATGTGTAAAACTATTTACAGTTGCTTGGTACAAATGTGATGGCTGACAACATTTTGTGTCTGTATCTGTGTGGTTTATCCAGAGTGGTCTGAATGATACCAGAAGTCAGACACTGCCTGTGATTTCCTCTCTGTTAGAGCCGAATGGGGTTGGAGGCAGCAGCAGTGAAATCCACAGTCAAAGGTCTCCAGATGGGAGCGAAGATGGAGACTCCAGCCAAAGTAAATCCAAAGATATTAAGTCGAGCTATAAATGGTGTTATTTCATGATATGATGGATAGTGTGCAGTAACATACCCTGTCATTGATCACATGTGGAGTAGTCGTGAGCCCAGTAATTCCCATAAGGCAGTGATCATATTTGGAGCAGCCCAGCCTCATTCGACCAGACGACCACTGTACCTTTGATCATAGCTAATTGCAGAGGGCCTGACAGGGCAGAGGGATCGTGGGATAGACTTTCTCACCAAACACACCCTCTCTCTTTCTATGATTGACCACATTTATCCCAGCTCCACCCTATCTCAGTTTAACTGACCAGTTTCAACTCCAGCCACTCCCTGATTTTTGTTCTGCTACATTAATCTATAGAGTGGAGCGTGACTGCAGCCTGTATCGTAAAAATTACACCTTGTAAAATTTAGCTGAAACCCTATCTTTTTATGTGGTATTAGCTTAATTAATTATTTGCTGAATTCAATGGTGTGTAATCTATGCTCCCTTTACTGAATGGTGCACATTAAAAAGGCAGACCACACAAGTTTAACTTAGCTCTTTCTGTACATTATGTTTTTAACAGCTTCCTTTGTTCAGTTTTTCTTTGACTTTAGGGTTATATATATGCTTTTTCCATGAACAGTACAGGTACTGACATGCTTATTCTGGCAAAATTACAGTGAGACTGTAAAATGTGAAAATCACTGTAAAATTTCACACTTCATTTTGAAATAATAACACACGTATTGATTGCATGATTTAACTAAGTCTCTGTCACATTTGTACAAATAAAACTGTGGTTTTGTGGTTCTTAAAGAAAAGCCGGAGAAAGCTGATGACAGCACGTCAAGTGATAGTTCTCCAGTGCATTCTGGGACAAATTCACAGACTGGCCAGCGTACTGTGGGTTCACCCGAATATATGAAGAATAACAGGAGCTTCAAGAGGCTCTGGGGGAAGTGAGTGTAAATTACTAATGATCACTAATAAATGCATCACAAGAACGAAAAAGATCTGAGAACTTTCATGCATATTGTTTACCTTTGTCTATACAGGCTTCGAAGAACCCAGTCTGGAGGGTTTCAGGGAGCAGATCCAGATGCTGGTCAGTTTAGAAGAGGGGGATTGCGTGCTACAGCGGGACCTAGACTGACTCGCACCCCTGAATCTCATGACTCTGTACAGTAAGGCTCAGACTGCCTCTGCTATTCATTCCAACTAAAAGAGTTTTGTCGTAGCCAGATCATTATACGTTGCTGCTCTCCGGCCCCTGCCTCGTCCCATACTACCCTTTCCTAAATGCTTTATATGGCTGCAGCATCTAGGACCTATTTAGTAAAAACAAGTTGTGTTTTATGAATGCCATGTTGTGTGTGTTTTTTTTCTGACGTGTGCCTTTGTCCAACAGTGATATGAATATTCCATTCAGCCAGTGGACCAAGGAGCAGGTGTGTGGCTGGCTAGAGGACTATGGGTTGGGCCAGTATGTCAGTCTCACCAGACAGTGGGTTGAAAATGGACAGACACTGTTGTCTGCCACACCGCAGGACTTCGAGAAGGTAGGACAATGAAACAGGACAGATCATGCCACTTTAAAATGAGAACCCTCATCCTACCAACATAAAATACAAAGACGAAGGACTGGGGTGCGTCATGTAGTAACCTAATAATGTCTTGAATAACTATTTGAAATTACGTAGACAAACTTCAGTCCAGCAGATGACTTTGAATTGTGCATTTTATTATCAGACTGTGCGCAAACATCATTCTGCACACTGAAGACCAAAATGTAACAATAAGTACATTTTTAAGTGCAGCGAGAAGTTTTATTTTATGATAGAATGTCCTCTCTTCTGTCAGGAGATGGGAATGAAGAATCCACTGCACAGGAAGAAACTTCAGCTTGCTTTGAGGGCATTCACCACAAAGGTTATAGAAAAGTCATCAGAGCTGGATTACATTTGGGTCACACGTAAGACACACTCTACATAGAATATCCTGAACTGTGCTACCCATGTACTAATTTGAATCAGATCTACAAATAGAGTTTGATGGGTTTCATGTCATAGGCCAAACAAAGAAAAGTAATGTGTGAGATGTAAATATAGTTGAAAAATGTAAATATGGCCCAACATTCAAAACAAGGAGTGAACTGGTACACTGGGAAGTTGTGATGAAGATGTTTTAGAAATTAACTTATCAGCGTATCGCCGTATGTATGTGCAACATGTGAAGTAAGTTAATGTCTGATTTTAACTGATTAGGTTGGTTGGATGATATCGGTTTGCCTCAGTATAAAGACCAGTTCCATGAAGCCCGAGTTGATGGTCGAATGATACAATACCTCACAGTGGTAAGGCTTCCTGGATGTACTGTAACACTATTACATAGAACGCAGGAAATGCTTTTAGGTTTTACACATCATTTTATACAAAAGAAAAACAATACTGTATCAACTTGTAAGCTTGCCAGCTCTCTGATTATTTTTTTGTTTCCACTCAGAATGACCTTTTGACTCTAAAAGTGACCAGCCAACTTCATCATCTCAGTATTAAATGCGCCATTCACGTTCTTCATGCCAATAAGTTCAACCCCAACTGCCTCCGACGCAGGCCAGGAGAAGAGGTAAACTGAGATAAAACGAAGTTAAAGGCAAAATATGTCACATTTCTGCATTAAAATATCTAAAAAGGCCCATGTTATATAGTTTTTACTGACTTGTGTACTTACCTACATGTTTAAAATCAGAGAAATCCCAAATTTTATTCAGTTAACAAACACATTAAACATTACTTGCAGCTATTTCATTCAAATAAAATGACATAATATTAATATAGATCACTAACACAATGTAAATAAAATGTTTATTACATTTCCTCGTCTTTAGACATAATTTTTGCCTAGATTTTCCTTAGTAGAAGTGGTGAAAACAACTCCCATGATCCCACGCTACTTCACAACATCATCTACTGCTACATCTTTTATTATTGTTATGTTTGAGAGACACCTAGCGGCAGAAATTGCATACTGTGTGTTTGATGGAAATTGAAAAGGTTGATTAGGTAGACCCAGGTCCTTGCTGGGTTGTGTATTTTAGAAATATTAAGACTCAAGACTTGTGTCTTTTATGAGATGTGTTTTTCTGAGATATGAAATGTTTTAATGAGATTATTCTGTATACATTTAGTTGCCATGATATCAGTGGTCATTATATCAGTGGTCCACCAGATGGAGACAAACACAGATATATAATTCATACTTTCCTAAATAAAATTTCTTTCAGCTGTCAGTGAGGGGAAAGGGGTATAATGATAGATATTATTTTGATTTTCACTTCAGAAACAGCCTTCTCCCTCAGAAGTGGTGCAGTGGTCTAACCATCGTGTGATGGAGTGGCTTCGAGCAGTAGATCTAGCTGAATATGCTCCTAATCTTCGCGGCAGTGGTGTTCATGGTGGGCTGATTGTAAGTAAATCTTGTTTTTTTTTTCTGCGGATTTTCATCATCGTTGCTCACTAAGCCTAGTATTTTAAATTTACTTTTGTGGCTGCTGTGATTGTGCGCTTTCATAGATCCTGGAACCTCGCTTCAGCTCAGAGACTTTGGCCTTGCTGTTAAATATTCCACCTCAGAAAACTCTCCTCCGGCGCCACCTCGCCACCGCCTTCTCTGCCCTGGTGGGGGCTCAGGCCACTCAGGAGAAGCGAGAGTATGGAAATGCAACAGGCCACGTTCCCCTCACAACCACTGCCAAAGTGAAGGTTAGACCGCACTGAAAATGAAAATGTAATTTGTTTGTCACACAAAGTCAAAATAACACATTAAATAAATTTGATTTTTTTTTGTGTTTTCAGCCAAAAAAGCTGGGCTTTACTCAATTCAGTCACCTTAGAAAGAGGAAACCTGACGAGTCTGCAGACTACATCTGCCCAATAGACAGTGGAGTGCTGACAGTGAACGGGGTTTCCCGCTCGGCAGTTCTCAGGGGCCTCAGCCCCAACTTGGAGAGACAGACTGAAAGGCGGGAGCAGGTGGGGATAAAAACCTCTGGCTGATTTCACTAGACAATCATTAAAAAAAAGACAAACTGCTTAATACTACACCCTCTGCTGGAAACTGCTGGAAATTCTAATGCAGAAATCAACTCAAGCTGCATCCACGTGGCAATGTGCTAGATGGGCTGCAAATGTTTCGTGTTTAGCACATGATTGTGATTATCGTAATGTATTTTTATCCACATGTTGCTTACACAAGATTAATCTAGAATAGTGATGTAAAGTGACATTGTGTTTTATGAAGCTGCTCTTTGCATTCCTTACACTACCAATTCCAAAGCTTCTATTTTTTTTTTGTTTGCTTTACAAAAGTGCATTTCAGCGATCATTTTGTATTTGAGCATCTGTAGATTCATTTAGTCTGTTGATGGTCTTTTTCTGCCATGTGTATTGATTTTCTGTGCAGTCTAAGAACAGGCGCCAGCTTCTTTAAGCGTGGATGTTTCTCACTCTTTCTCTTTTTTCTTTTTGACCGAAAAAAAATAAATAAAAAGAAATGAAAAATTAAATAATGACGTATTTAACTTTTGGTATGGTATTGGTTAACTTACCCTAGCTCTGCACTTTTACTGAAGGCTTGTTTGTATAACTTAAGATTCTCTTGGAGAAATACATCCAGTACTTGTTTTTTTTTAAGTATTAAAGACGACCCCAATGATGAATGGTTTTGATGATGTTTTGATGGTGACGAATTCTTCAAAATACAATAAACATCAAGCAAACAGATAGTCTGACTTTTTTGAAAAGAAAAATAAAGGATCTATCCCACAGACCCTCTGGTCCTTATGGAACGCAAATGCTTTTGCTGCCATCCAGTGTTCAAGTGTTTACTGCCGTTTCACAGATCAATCATGTTTAAATTACAACATGCTGTACTTATATGAGTAATGCAGTTTAAGTATTAAACCTTTTTAACCCTCCTGTGGTGTCCGGGTCAAATCTGACCAATTTACAACTTCATAAACATTTAATTTTTTTCTCTGATTTCCTCAAGGCCTTTTGATATCCTCCACACTAGGCATTTGAACATATAGAATCGCTGATCACCACTTTCATTGAATTTTGAATGGTCTAATCAACTTTGTAAAACCTGTGGTGTTCCCGGTCAAAAATGATCGGCATAGGAAATGAGTGGGTAAAACTAGATTATGTTCATCCATTAGATGGAAAACATCCACATGCACGCCCACACATCCACAACACACGCACTCAATAGTTACATAAAATTTGGTGATGATTGTGTTTGAATGATGTTTTTTGTGTTAATATAACAGCAGTTAAACCATAACGGTTCAATTTGACCGGGAACACCAAAGTAAGGGGGGGAGAAACGAACATAATACAAGGGTTATAATGTCAGCAAATGAAAAAAAAATAAAAAAAATACTGCAGTATTCTTCATTACAGTGCAGGGAGATAAGGGACTTTTCAGGATGACATTTCCTGAAGATGTATCTTGAGCCCTTGAATGGCCAATTGATCCAAGACCGCCCAACGACTGCCAAGAAATTAAAAATGCAAGAAAACTATTGTGAACAAGGTCTGGCCTGTCTCACCTCAGGTTTATTAAGGCTAAATTTGCCTTCCTCAGATCTAGTGTTCACTTTATCTAATGTCATTATATTGCAATTATTGTGTACTCCAGCGGTGAAACACTATTTTACATAGACCGATTGCCACAATGCAACAAAGTCTCTGCAGTAACTGATATGTGTTTGGGGCATTTTTCATCATTTTCAGTCTTTGTGGATCTATTCTGGTGGTGTCTGGTAGACAGGGCGGCAGTCAGCTCCCCTCTGAACCCTCTTGCAGAAGCACACAGCCTCAATTAGACCAAACACAATAATTAGGGAATCTTTTACCTCTGCATATCATTATCTCCTTAACGAACAACATCCCAATCAATGATTACAAATGACAGGTTCATAAATAAATTAGTCCTGCTGATAAGAGTGTAACACGACTCAATTGATCCATGTTAACTGAAAATGAGAAGGAAAAGGATGTAAGTAATGCTTTTTGCAAATGTTAAGGAGTAGACGACAGTTAAATTAATAACTTGGAGGTTTACATATATTTCGTAAAAGGTGGTGTTCATGTGAAGCTTTGTAAGAAAAAAAGAGGAACAGGGAGAAGAATCCTCTTCTACAGCCAGCAGATGTCAGTGTTGCCTGTGGATATGTCAGTGCCATAAAGACTAGCAACACACTAAGCTCACTCAGTAAGACGCACCGCTGAGTATTTAGAAACAAAAGCTGCATATCATTCAGTCATTTTCCATCATTGCTTTATTTTTCTTTTTTCTATTGTGGGGTTGAACTGTAGTAATATTTTGGACCCCGTACTGGACAATAGGTGAGTGTTGTCTGTTGGTTACCACGGTTGTAATTACAATTTCAGTCGAACAGATTGGATCATGGGTATGTGCCAGCACAAGCGACGAGGATATCATGTCAAATCAATCAATCAAATCATATAACCGACTGGACTCAGTCAGCTGTGGCTCCAAATGAGAGTTTTGGACTCAGATGGGTCCTTGATTAAATGGTCTTGGATTTGCTTTTAGACTCCGCTAAATAGCCAGAGTAAAATAATAATCAATTTCAAACTAGTAAAATCAATTTCAAAAAAGGAAAAACACCTGTAATGAGGTTCTACAATTCACACAGAGGGAGCATTTCTCTAAAATGAGAAGTGTCTTCCCTTTTATGGATTTTTCTTTTCCCTTCTGTTGTATGCGTGTGCGTGTGCGTATTCATGCATCTGCATGCATGTGTTAAGAGAGGCATGGCATTGTTTATAATCGTGCATCTTAGCTAATTTCAGTAATGTGATCCAGCCTCCTCTTGCTGACAGTTTAATAGCTATTATTTGTGTCACCCTCTCTCCTATCGTTTTAGCAGTAAATTGCTGTGGGCAGGAGACTGTGGTATGACTGACATCTTACCTTGCAATATCATATCAATTGTTTTAATTAAGTGAAAGCAATTGTGACGTTTATTGGTTTCCAGGTTAGTTGTTAATGACACTATATGAAAAAAAGTGGAAGTAAATGATCATGGTTTGCATTACATAAATAATTTGGAAACCCTTTGCTAATGATTACACATTATTCTGCCAAGGTGACTGTCAGTTTATTTGAATAAATCACAAATAAAATCACTGATGCAACCCCAATTGGCAATGCATGAGCTCTCTTTTCTCTCCTTTTGAATGTCTCATCTGGTTTTTGTGTTTGTGTGAGTAATGTTTATCCCTTATTTAGTGGTGACATTTTTCACTAACATTTTAGACGCAGACTTTTATTCTATTACGAAGGCTCCTGTTTAAAGTAATGCCAGTAGCCAGTGAGTGTGGTAGTGCTTTAAGTCATCACCCTGTCTGTTTGATCTATGGACTCACTCAGATGTCTTTAGTGAAGCGTAATCATGTTTTTATATGATGTCACTGGTCGTTCCTGTCATTAACTTGCCACCAGCTTGCCAGTTTGGGGAACATATTCGATGTTAGGGTGATGCATGTGTTGCATACTCCCCATCCAGCCACTAAAGCTGTATCTGTCTCCAGCACACCAGTTTGTTCTGACAGGCCTGCCACAATGATGACTGCATCACCCAGATGCGGCAGAGCAGCTTGCGAGCCAACCCTGACACGCCGTCAAAAGGAGCAGCCAGCCGTCTGCATGCGCCTTCTTCTGCCCCATCAAACCTCAGAGCCCATCTCATCCTGTACATCCAACCACCATCAACCAGGCTGTTTCTCTCTGTTTTCTTTCCGCGCTGAGCGAATCCCATGTAGCAGCCTTATCTGGCTTAGATGTTGTTGTTTAATATCTACAACCACATTCATTGACTATAAATTCCCTTGAATTATCTGCAGATGATCTGAAGTCACCTCAAAGATACTGTGACATTTCCAGCCCAAAACAAGTATGATGAGATAAGAATTTGGGAGCTGAAGTAGGAGAGTGAAGAGCTCATGATGATCAACCATCCTGGCACCCAGGGGCCTTTTCATGGACAGCCAAGACAACTCCCTCGCTGTCATGTCATCCTTGTACTAAGTTTCTGAAAATACACTGATGTTTTTATTGCCTGAAAATGTTCCCAGTCCATTGAGAGACAGGAAAGAGATCACTCGGTATGAGATAAGACAATCGTAGATATTCAAGAATCTTTAAAACCACAAAGAATAACATTTTGTCAGAACTCTGGCAACGTTATGCGTGGACATTCAGTGATTTAAAAACAGAATCCTGTATGAAAATGTTTGGTTTAAATAAATGGCAAGAGAAATACCCTGATTCTATTTCTGGGCTCTTTACGTCATGGAATTTTACTATTAAATTACGGCGGTATGGTGCATCATACATGTCAACTACTACAAACATGTCTTGAATACAGTCACCCGTAAGAATAATTTAGGATTTTGGTTTTTTACACTACATTATGAACATTTAAAAGTAATAGAAAGAACACCACAATCGTGGCTATGAGGTCACAACAATGTGACCAACACAAAGGTCAACCCTGAGTGTCAGGTGACACACCGCTAGGATACGATTACAGCAGAAAAAATGCTGCAAGTGGTCGCAGACACACACACACACACAGGTAGACAGAAAAAACAAAAATGATCAATTCTATCATACCATAGGAAACAAATCTGGAAAATGTAAAGATAAATGACCGATAAAACAGGAGTTATATAGCTGTCCATCTCAATGTGTGAATGGTTGTTCAGGCTGCCAAAACTATCAGAAAAGTGCTGAAACTCAAAAGAGTTCTATGTCAGAGGAATGGAAGCAGTTTCCTTACCTCAGGGTGTCGTCATGGGTGATCAAGACTGACATGCATCACCAGAGGCTTTCATGTCCGATGAGAACACCTGTCTGACTCTCTGGGTGAAACTGGACAGAGGAATGCCATAGCAAATAACATTTCATATGTGCCGCACTGCCTGAGAGGACATCATGTCCCATAGAAGGGCAGAGATATGAGAGAATGAAGGTTTTTGCCTGTGATGTCGACTGTGATGAACAAATATTTTGCTAAATGTATTGTATTCAAAACATAAGATAAAACTGAGCACATGCTTTAAAAAGTAAATGCAGTAGTATCCTAAAACTCCTCCCGATTCCTTAATAGATTAATAGTAATTATTATTGGCTGAAAAACGGTTTAAGACAAATATTTTAGATACACACCATGACTGCAGTACTTGGAGTTTCTTTATGTGACTTTGTTTATTCTTATCCTTCAGGGCACATTAAGGGACACAACGAGAAAGTCAATCATTAGAGGTTAATGTGGACAATCTGCAAAGAGCACCCACAATGAATACAAAACACTCTTAAGTGTTGTTGAGAAAAAGTGTCCTGTTAGTGACAAGATGTATGCATGTACTTACGTATATACTGTAAATGTACAACCATCAGCTGCCTCCTTCCCATACTGCTTGCTTTGTCATTTCTTTGTCCCTACAGTGTGTACATTTTACGAGGACTTACTAATACTATATGAGGTTTTGAAATGTTTGCGCCGGTGTGTGTCATTTACTGCGGTTTTATGAACCTCTTGCAGAAATGCAAAGAACGTGTTAAGGGATGTGATGCCCCCCATCCTGTTTACGAACTTCAAAAACATACAGCAAAGGGGCTGTTAGATAGAATGAGAACATCTCATTTGGGCAATATTATATAAAGAAATATGCAAGAAAAAAAAACACTCCAACAACCACCCTTGATGAAATTACAGACAAAAAATGGTCTCTGATGAATTGGCACTTAATTACTGCTTGATTAGCATAATTATGCATGTTAATAGCATCTCAAATGAATTGCAGTTGTCAGGAGGGAGGAAGCATCTGTAGTGGTGGCAGCCTGATACATATTTTCTCCTATCCAACAGCGTTGTCTAACTCTTCCCCTTAAGTGTTTACCATTAATCACAACACACTCCTTTTCCTTTGGAGTGAAATTTTGGCATTTTGGGATAATTGGGCTATTATGGTGGGCTTGTCACATCTGTAATAGTAGGCTAACGAGCCCCCTCGTGTGCATGCATTCAGAGATGATGGCAGAGCATGGGCATTGAGTGATACGGCCCAGTCGGACTGAGACACATGATCATATAATTCTACTTTCCCTGTATATCATCACATTAACATCTCAAATAAGGGGCACATTTGCCTTACCTCTGTGACAATGCCGACAGTACAGATTTTACAGACAGTTTATCTGGCACACATCAGTTGTAATTTTCCTAAATGAAATGAAATGGTAAACATTCTTTTAATACCATACACAAGACCCCAGTACATTTCCTCTCACTAAAGTGCATTTTACTGAGTGGGTTTTTAACCTTAAAAACAAATAGGGCCACTACTTAATTCTCTAGTGGCAGTGGCTGGTGGAAATAAATGCTTTATAGTAATGAACGTGTAATTCATTCATGGAAAAAAAGACAGAAAATAGTAAATTGCTATGTGTATTCTGCACAGGCAAGCACTGATTACATTGTGTGTAAAGCGCGCTGTAACTTTGAGTTGATCAAATCATTTATTTTTTTGACTTGCAAGTCAGTGTAGTTCATTCTTCAGTGATGTGGGATTGAATATGAGCTCACTTTTGTGGCTGTATGTGTGAATGTGAGAGTGAATGGTTATTCATCTCTATATGTCAGACCTGTGATGAACTGGCGACATGTCCCTGTCCCCGCAACCCTATAAAGGATTAAGCGGTTACAGAAAATTTATGAATGAATAAATGAATAATGCTAAATGACAACAGCATAAGCATTTGATTTGACTGGGAAGATATTTATTTTGCAGCGTATCGCAAATGTATCTCAAAAGACATTTATGTAACCTTACTGACCCCCCTGAAGTCTTGTGATCAAACTTTCATTCTTTCATTTCTGGCTACCATATGAGTATTTTTTTTTTAATTTATTTTGGACATACAATATACACCAAACGAGTTACCCACGTGTTTTACTAAGCCCTGTCCTTCACTGTTTACAGCATTAAACAATGCATTCTTGCAGTCACAAGTTAAAACCTGTCAGAGCTGTCTGGCAATCTGCTTTTTATAGAAAATGTGTGGGTGAAATGGTTCAATGACTCCTCTGTTGCAACGTCCCTTAAAATTATACATCCTACTGCAGAACAAATTACAACAAACAAGAAAATGGGGATTTAGTGAAGCCTCATTCAAATGTACATGTGTCTATTTGTGTGTGTGTGTGTGTGTGCATATATTATACTATGTGTGTCTGTATGTGCTTGCATTTAGTATATATGTCATTGCCTGTAATTACAGTATAGGCAGTACAATATAAGAAAGAAAAAAATGACAAATAATTTGAGTGTTGCCTGTTTAACTTGAGTTTTTAAAAGTACAGCTAGTTTAGCGTTGGGTTTACTGTACATTATGGTTTCTAGATACTGTATGTAATGGCCTTACTTGAAAGGACAAACAATGGAATTTCAGTCACTGTTCTGTTAATACATAACATGCAGGAAAAATTAACAGATATTCCCGAGGACAAAATACTAATTTACCGCATACATTTCTGGTATCTAGATCTAGTTATCCAAAACGTTCAGGACATGGTTACATTAGATGATTTAATAAAAGTCACTATATCTCAAGATTTTGCAAAGAGTTATCGTTCAAACTTCAACTAAGGTATATTTGACCCGTTATCTTCCAGAATGCAAAATAAGATATTGAGCAGCTCAGCATAAATTTGCATTTCATGCTGGCGACGGTTTCCTGTGGGGAGCTGCCTTGGCGGAGGTTTGGTGTTTTCTAGTTTAAGGTACAACTGTTGTGAATTATTGTTACACTTAAAGATACATTATGTCTTCTGTAAATCAATATACTGTTCCAAAAAAAGCATTTAACTTAAAAAGTTAAAAAGGGGGCAAGCAGTGAATTGTGTATAATCAACCCAGCCACTGGCCTGTGTGGCAGGAAATGCTGTATTGGATATTAACTCACTGATGCCTGGTGGTCTGTCATTACCACAGACAGACTCGTAATGCCCTAATGGTTCATTTGCATTATTGATGAGCCAACCCTGTGACACCTCAAACACAGACTATTTAAAGGAAATAATTTTATGCAAACTGCATATTGATGGTCTAATGATCAATTGGCCCTTGTTTTGTGTGTTAATAATATGCAACTGTTGCAGTTTGATGTACATATTCAATTACAACATTACCCCGAGTGCTGACTGATTTCAAACAAGTGGTGTGACTCCATCATTTGTTCTACTAAATAGTGACAGATGAGGAGAAACTGCACAACTTTTGTCCGGTGGATAATTGATGTTGAGCTGCCATACCTTGATGCATGTGAGGAGCACTATTGTCTCTTCCTTTATGGCTTTTTTTTCTAGGAATGAGGAGCAGAGAAGAGTAGTTGACTTCATCCAGCCTCTTGTACAATTTGAGGCTTCAACCCATCCTTCTACCCATGCATCTGTTTAAGCATACATGCATCTCACTGGCAGCTGCTCCTAGACCGGGGGGGGGGGGGGGTGGGGGTGTAAGC
>JAPQRN010000018.1:27889735-27950876 GCA_037367275.1 Coranthus polyacanthus | reverse complement strand
ACAATACCCAAAAGAGTGCAAATTTTTCTTTTCTTTAAGGGCATATGAGAATCACCCTGAACCTCCATGGACTCTGATCTCCCAGCTTTAGTGTTCATGCCATGAGCAGGAGCTACATAGCCCATGTTAAACAGTGAGTGCACGCAAGCGCTCCACGAGTGGAAGAGAGGTGTTCGTTAAAGCCCCTTTCATTTCATTTGACGGGTTGAATGCTCCTCAGAGCAAGGGGAGATTTGGGGCATCACTATATGTGACAGTTGAGATTACAGAGGTAATCCTGTCTGCTCACCAGGGAATCATCTAGTCTTCAACTTGCTCTTATTAACTGCTTCACACTCACAGTCGGTGTAATTAACCAATCTCTTAATTTACACCTATTTGATTCTTTCTCTGTATTCAGCAGAGCAATCAGACTAAATATCTTTTATTCCGTGGCTCAGCTATGTTTCATTCTAAGGCCGAGCTATTATCCTTTTAGCTGTGGGTTTGCGAGACTTAAAATAAGTAGTCTTGTAGTTTTGTATTACAATAGGCCTAT
Organism: Coranthus polyacanthus; assembly: GCA_037367275.1. Lineage (NCBI taxonomy): Eukaryota > Metazoa > Chordata > Actinopteri > Kurtiformes > Apogonidae > Coranthus > Coranthus polyacanthus. Next base: position 27,950,338 of record JAPQRN010000018.1, on the reverse strand, counting down.
CCAGCAGTACACCTAATTACAAGGGTTCCTGGCTGAGTCAAAGGTTTTTCACCCCATAGACTCATCAGGCAGAGCATCGCAAGACCTGTGCCGACCTTTTTCAGTGTGATTTTTGATAGTTGAGCATGAGCATGTTCAAAATATGGAAATGCATTTTCTTGATGTTCGTCATTCATCAAAAGAAAAGAGCACTTTGGCATTGTCAGGCCCATTTTTGTGCGCTGCTGCGTGTTCAGGAATATATAAAACCCTTAAACATTATGCCTTTCACAAACAGATGCAACGCAAAGACGAGTGAATCTCGGCAGACATCGGGCCTCTTGCAAGAACCACTCGAACCAAATTTGTTCTTCTTTTTTGACACAAGTCAAGAAAATACATAGCACAGTTTTTAGATATTTCAATGTGGAAATGGTAGATACTGTGGGTAGAGCTCATTTACGTTGGTTAAGCCAACATTATATTTGTAACAACACCTGGATCGTGTGAACAGTTTTAATCCTTAAATGGTTCTAGTAAGACGCCATTTCATTGTTAGTATCCAGTATCCAGTTAGTATTAAACAAAAATGAAGGAGGAGCAATTTTTTATATATTTTATTTTTAATATGTCTTTTGGCATTTCATATACAGTAGGTAACGTCTAATGAAAAAAATACATCTCTCAAGTAACTGATTCCATATTCATTCATTGTAAATGACATTGGTTTAACTCAACCCATTCAAAAACACAAATGGTCAAAACTGAGTACAAAGGAATTTTCTCCCAACCAATCCTTCAGTAGTGTTTCCTCTCCAGTAATTTAAACATTCACAAATCATTTCTACAAGGAGATAGGAACACATAACTTATATCATGCCTGTAGCAGGGGTGTTTCCTCTTACTTGACTTGCTTTATGAACCTTTGAAATGTAATTAGATCTTATCTATCATTAAAAAAAAAAACCTCTTGTCCAGGTCAACTGTGCATGTCATGTGATGACAGCATTGTTCTCTGATAAGGAGGGCATTTCAGTATGAATGAACAGTGGCCTTTGGTCCTCAATCATTCTTTCATTATGAGACTTTCATTGACTGTTGTGTTGAATAGTCTGAAAGACAAGCTTCAAATCCATTCAGTTCACAGTTATTTTTGATGAATAAGTTCAATTGATTTTGAGTGGAAATGGGATATTTAAAATGAAAAGACAAATGTGTACACTACACTTGGCTGAAGTGAAAAACGGTGATAAAAACGTAATGCAAAAAAGTGCGATGGAAAATGACGTCAGGGGGGGGGGGGGGGTATGTGACTTCAACAGACCGTTATGTTAGGTTCTTAAAATTCTGTACATTCTGCTCTCCTTCAGGGTTTTCCTCACATCATCAGGCCTGAGGTTTGACTGGTGTTTGGATGGAAGCCTGACTAATGGTCCATTCACAAACATTTTATTTTGTAGGTTACTACATTTATGGTTACGTTTTATGTTCTGACAAAGCTTTTAACTGAAATTACTACTCAACTCAATTGGTACTAATCAGCAGTTAAGCTAACAGTACACTCTGGTATATGCACAGCTGCTTGTCACTTGGGCTACATTTGACAGCCAATAGGTCTGCGTCAAACATTGCATTCTCTATGTGTGTAGAATTGTTGCTGCAGAGGAGTCTGGCAAAAAGACAAAAAAACAAAAGAATAAACACACACACACACACACACAAAACATGCTGTCTCCTCGAACTCAACCAGCGAGTTTTATTATTGAGAAACACCACAATCAGAATGAACTCATCAATTTAGATTTACTATTCTGAATACAGATGAAGCATATACATTCGCATGTAAACTTTTTCCATCTGTGTACATGAACGCACAGACACAAGTGCATAGAAGAAATACAAATGATACAGTCAAACAGCTGTGGTTGTGTGTTGACAGGAGCAATATCCATCAGGCAGCACTGAAGCCACCCTGCTGTCATTCTGTGATTGGATTAGAGCTGGTCTGGCATTGCTGCCAGCTCTGGGAGAACCCCAGGTGCTTCCTGTTGCCTGGCCCCGGGGGCCTTTGACAGTTTATCCAGGTTCAAAATTGCCCCGGCACACATTTTGGGGGTACAGACTAAATCCCATTTACTGCTGAGGGTAGACACGTTATAAAAAGACAAAATAGTTCTGTAAATGTTGTATATTTTAATATATTTTCAAGTGGATAGCTCAGGCATCTGTAAAGAACTAATAATCTCTTTCCCCCTTTATGCTGGCACCAGGCACTCATAGTAGGCTAATATACATCCACAAAGGAATATTGCTATATTAATAACATTCCAATTATTCTGTAATTCATATTGATTGTCTACACAGAAATGAATGTTTTCCGACTTAAGTGAATGTAAATTGGAAATGAGATTGGTTACTACTGTCCCTCTCTCTGTTTGTCATTTTTTTTAGTCTGTCTGCTTCCTACGGTACAATAAATGGATGGAGAGTCGGAGGTTTATGTTGTAATAACCATATTCACCAAAATCAATAGCATAGGAGAGGATGCAATAATGCAAGCTAACTGAAGGAAATGAAATCAGACACAACAAGGAAGGACAAAAGAAATAAATAAGGTGATTTGTATTGAGGAGTAGGCTTTTCATTAAGGACAGACCCTTTGAGTGTTGGCCTGCAACAATCACTTTTGGAACTGGCTTTTTTAAAATCCCCAACGATAAATTAAATATTGTGAATCAGCACTATTTTTTGATTGTTCTTCAACTACACTGGTAAGTTCTGTGGTTGTACATCTACCGTAACCAAACGGTATAAACAAGGTCTTAAATAAATACATTCTACAGTGTATGCACTCTGTTCATCAACATTATTGCCCCTCTTTCAGATCTTAATTAAAGCATACTACCCCACCCCACTTTCCATCTCAGTTCTGAGACCCCTGCGCGGTAGGATTATAGGATTACACCAGTAGGGTCCATGCCTGTGAAAGCCCTCTGTAGCAACCGTCATACAGCAAGGAGCCCTGTGGCACTGTGGAATTCTGGGTGGAATTCTTCATGAGGACTAACAGAGCCATGGCCTTTGTAAGCAGCACAGCAGGTCTCTGTCGACATCCGACTGCATGTTTCCATACTGGCCTGCTAGCGAGAGCTACAGCAAGAGAGAACAGAAATGATTATCCATGTATTCAGTGAATTGGAATTCCATTAAGTTGGAATGACGAAAATGCCCCCGAAGAGGTGTGTGGGGTGTTTGGAGGTGCTGTTTGCCCCCTTAAGTGTGGCAGAATTAATAAGACTATTACCTCAACAATTACCGCTCTGTGCAGCACCCAGGATTCATTTCTGCGGAAATTCGATGCCACTAATTAAAACTGTTGCCATCGCTCTGGCCTGAGAGTGATGGTCTCAGAAGATACATTCCCTGCTGAATTACAAAGGCAATTTTATGACTTGGAAAACTGAGAGCAATTATTTTAACAAGCATAAAGCATTTTCTATCGAGTAGTGGTCCCGGCTGAGCTAATATTAGTGCTCGTAGTATAAGCAGAAAAATAAAGAGTGAAGCCAACACCAGGAGAAAATGAGGCTCCATCCTCAGAAAGCTGTAAACCAGGGAGGTGTCGCCCTCCTGCTGCGTCTCTCTGTGTGGCCACAGACTGTCTGGCCATGGCCGATGTAGCAACCATTTTTACAGGATGCATACACACAGAAACACAGACACACATGTACAGTACACAAGTACACAATTTATCATGCACAGTTATACACACACCAGACAGGAGGGTTGCTTGGGTGTGTGTCTGTGTGTGCGTGTTCACATGCATGGTATATAAACCTAGGGTTTTATTTAGACTGCATAATACTTCTGCTTCAACAGAAAGTGCAGTTGATTCCCTCTGACAGTATCATAATAACTCACTTACACAAGACTAGAAGGGAAAAATAAAGACTAGAGTCTGTCTCCGCACAAGGTAGATGTAGTTTGCCCAAAGAACAAGTTTGCCATTATTTTGAGAACCAGCAGCTATTTTCTGTTACAGATGTGTGTTTTCAAAGTTTATGAAATAGCCTTTATATCATTATATTCGAATGACTTGGAAGGGACCAACATATTCTACTTTTTGGTGGAATACACTAGGCTATTTTTAAATTGTTAATGTCTGTTGTAATGTGTTTTTGATATAAAAAACAGACAGTAATTAAGATCATGTTGGGTACATAAACTTCAAGACATAAGACCTAATTGATAAATGCTTAGTGTATGTGTTTACAGGCGTGTGTCTGCGTGTTGCAGTGAGTGCGTTTCATGTGTCTCTTTACATCTGTAATTACCCTAGCATTAACAACCAATGCTATAATTCCCTGCTCCGATTAAATATGTTTTGACACAAGGGATCTCTCTAAACTTATCATAACTGATGCAAATTACACATATACCTCTGACATGCGCCCCCAATTAGTCACTTTGTACTCTTAATTAAACAGCATTAATCTTGTGTGCATGTAGAAGCTGTGAGCTGAAACTGGCAGCACCACAGGATAAAATGAAAGCGAGGAGGTGGGGGGGCACTGAAATGTGCCTGTTGGGCCTGGGCTCGGTATAGGTCACGCTTCAATACACACAGACAAAGACAGACTTGATTAGGACTGTACTCTTTTGTACAGAGACACTTAATAATCTTCACTGCATATGGATAACAAGTGATCACCTTTTAAAATAAAAATAAGGTATGGGAAGACCTTTATTTTTCATATTTGCAACTGTGCAAATGAATCTGTACTGCTCTTTGTTTAATTATTCATATCGACAGTATGCTGTGGCCTACAGTGCTGTGTCCTGACCCGATCACTTTAACATATAAAGTGTGACTTTCACAGTACATCTAAGCAGTATGCAGTCTCTTCTTGCCAAAACATGAGAGGTTTCTGTGCATATCAGTCTACATGCATTATTCAGGCCTCCCACCTAGTCCAACAGTGTCCCTTCATCCTCCATTATATTTTCAATTAGCATGAATTTTCTGGATTTAACGTCGTTTCCCCTGGTTCAACCCATTATTTACACTGTGATTTTTTTTTTAGGCCCAGGAAACTTGGACCAAACATATTCAAAACAGACACTTAATGTTTGATTTTTAAAAAATAATAATAATTTGGGTATTGTTAAGATATCTTTCAACATTACACAGTGAAGACTTAGAGCAGAGAGTGTGATGAACAGATATCCATGTACCACAGACAGAGTGAATGGAAAAGAAATATGTAACAAGCTGTTTATCTGACTCTGTCCTCAGTCTCCTGCACATCTGGCCCTTAAATTACAGCTGTTGAAAACGAGGAGAAATTTACAGTGATCTTGACAGGGTTTTAGACTGGGCACAGAGCCCAGTCCCCCTGCCTCACACAGCTTTGGAGCCCTGAGCACACATGGGGGCCATTATTTGTAAAGTAGCTGCGGTGGCACCAGGGAATGATTTGAAAGAATTGTGTGTGTGTGTGTGTGTGTGTGTGTGTGTGTGTGTGCTGGAACATGCAGCCTGAGTATGTTTACTCTCTCTTATCACATCCACACATCTCCAGTAAGTGGCGGAGAGAGAGTGTGCCGTGTCGAGTAGGAGATATGGGGAGATTATTGGGCTGTTTAAACCCCAAACTCTCCCGCCCACTCCTCTCTCCTTGAAAATGGATTATCTTTTCAAGTATTGTAAAGCACTTGAGTGAAATGTTCACACACATTTATCTCACTTGTCATTTGGCAGTGAAGCCCGGCAACATGTGTTTATTACAGCCATAGATAAAGCACAACTTAGCCAGTCCACTTGAATATCAAGGAGATCCGAGGGCTAATCAGTTATATAGAGTCTATTTAAAAATAGGACCTTAAGTAACACATTAGCCCAAGGAAATCCAGTAGAAAATACCTAGAAATGTAACTTTAAAACTCAAAAGAAATAAAAAAAAAAAGAAATAAAAAAAATAAAAAAATAGACAGACCCAAAAGAAAGGAGGGGAAGATATAGTAATAAGGGAAAGGGGATAATATCTCTGGCGTGCAGCCCCACAGTAAAGCCACTGGTTGGTCATGGCTCTGGGCTGTAGACGGACCGTCTCCTCACAGTGCTGGGTGAATTAGGCTGTGGTTCCTCAGCGAACCTCAGCCAGCCTCAGCAATGTGCTAAACCCAGACGTGACTTATGGCTACCCACCAGAGATTTGGCCTCTGGACCCAGGACTTACACCGCAGAGCGGAAAGGCAAAAGGAGTTTCATCACAAGCACCACAAAAAGTAAGTGGGACAACACATGACATATGTACTGCCATGGTAAGATTCATATAATTGTGCTAACTTCTCTTTTCTCCTGACTGAGCATGGTAGAACCTAGCCAAAAGGCACAATTCTGTCCATTTGCTGCCTGGCTATGTTCACATTCGTGGTCTGCTGGTCAGTACAAAGCCACAGGGCAGAGTTGTTCTTCTTAGGTCTCATGACCACGGCTCCAAGGGCTACTCCCAAGTAGGACGGTGATAAGTACCAGTGGTTGGTTTGAGAACATGATCTTCTTTTAATGTAATGCAATGCCATTGGAAATTTCTCCAAATAAAGTATCCAGTTTCACCAAATCCTTGAAAGGGAAATAATGCATATGTCTAGAAAGAGACTAGAAAGACAAGGAACACAGTTGCATCAATGCCATTTCACTAATGCATAGAGAAATTGAGTTTTTCAAATATATATTTCAAATGTGTGTGTACATCAAAAACAATGTTTCCTTTCCAGTCACAAGGCCACAATTTTACAAGTAAAACCACAATATTATGTGCTGTCTACAGTCTACCCTGCATAAACAGCAAAGTGACTTTAATGCTCTCCTTGTTAAGACATGTTCTGATAGTTTAATACACAACTTTAAACGTAATAAGATACAGGACTATTATCTTCCCAGTGCCACTCATATCACAGAGGGTAATGCATGGTTAATGAAACTCTGTTTGTGCTTCGTGCTTTCCAGCTTGCCGTAGAATCTGGTTTTCATGCTTCAGCTAATAGACGCCATACTCTGTTATCATGCCAGAGTTTGTTCCAAGAGAGACATAAAATTACTACTCATTTGGTTCCACCTGTGTGGATACTAAACATAAACACACTACTATACTTTTCTTCTTTCAAAAAGAGTTAAGCTGTTGTGCTATGCTTAGAACTGACTCACTTTAGTAAATATCAGGTTATGATTTTCAGTATATCTCTTGAGGCAAACACATTTGTTACACTTTGTACTTGACATAAGAATTATTCACCATCTCTGATGAGATTTACAGTTTAATTTGCAGCATGCAGTCATTTATTGATCTGGAAAAGCTTATTAGCAACCCTTTCCACATGCTCTCTCAACAACATGTATCTGTCATCCCTCACATAAGCAGCAGGTTCCTTTGAGAAATCTATGGCATTGTCAGTTTCACTGTGGGGAGGTAAAGAATGCTGTGCCACAATACACAGCTGTCTAGTTTATACAATACACATATTGACAGATAAGGAAGGATATTCTCACACTATTCTGCATTTTGTGGAAAGTACACAATCTAGCTCATTTAGTAGAGTTTGTGGAGCTGCTGTCATCAAACAGTCCTCAACATGTTCAGCATGCACACAGTATGCCAGTAAGTCAACAAATTGTAGTAAAACTACAACCAACCTCTCTACTCACGCTTCTTAAATTTCTGTTCTTACTCCTCTATTTCAAAATCAGTTAGTGTAATTTTCAGTGCACATTATCCTAAAAGCTCTTTTGGTCCTGTCTAAACAGGTTAGAATAATCCAGGACGTGTAAAGACATGCCCTCAGCGGTTGAATTGAGGCTACATTTAAAAACCAACACTTCAAATGTGTGTATTACAATCTGAGTAAAGGAAGGGAACTTCAGGTAAGCAAGCTGATTAAAGTCAAATTTTGATATACATCGGGGATCTCACCTCTGCTGGGCTGATTCAGCATTCACAGCTTGAACCAATACACCTCGAATAGGTGTGGAGTCATTGATTTCGAGCTTTCTCAGACTCATCTTTGCTTCCTGTTTGGATTTGAAAACATCCATTTATTCCACATCATTTATAGGGCTTCACTCATTCATGCCACTTCATTGGCTATCATCAGTCTTGCTTAAAGCAGCCATGCATTAGAGATGGGGCTGCTGGAGGAAGTAGCTTGCTTCTAGTTTGATGAGGCCTGAGAGAGGTTGGCTGATGGTGGTAGGTGGGCTTGGGTAAAGAGACTCAGTAATTAAACTGTACAAGTGATTCATTTAAAGAGAGAGCGGTGCATGTGAATTTGATAGCATAGCAGTGAAGATGGAATTTAATAGCAAACATTGGCTGAAATGGATTGTCTTACTGGGGTGTCTATCTTAACAGAAGCCTTGCTGTGGAGATGACTTTATTTATGTGAGCTGCTTTTATTGTATGCATATTTGTATGCGTAAATACTAAATATGTCAATATATCGTTCTCTCGTGTTCTTAGCCGTGTCTTGCAGCAAACAGTAACACAAAAAGCATGTTTAAACCAACTCACTATAGCCGAAATGGAAAAAAAAGAGAGAAGCAAGAGAATAACAGCTATAAAATGCAAAGGGTAACTTAAACACGCAGTCCCATATGAAGTAACGGATTTACTGAGTTTAATCCCTTATCAAACAGACTATACAATGAAGCTATGCCCTAATCTAGGTGAATTCACAGTCCATTTCCAATGTTTGTGCAGAGTGGATCCACAGGGGTGTCCTGGCCTATCACTGCTATAACCTTGAGTAGGAATCCAGCTTTTCCATCCACAATAATTGCTCTTATTACGAAGAAATAAATCTGGTCTATACTTATTTCATGCTCAGGTGAAGACTTCGCTCACATGAACATGTTGAATTAGTTTGTTCTTTACTCTGACAGCGACTGAACACAAAATTCTTGGTTCTTTGAACAGCAGGCTAGAGAAGAATATTGGATTTCAAACTACCATGCCATATAGGTTTTCTCTAGATCTTAACATCCACAAAGCCATAACCAAAACCTTCTGCAAGTGATAAATTCCATCACCTTCGTTCACTCTTACGGTGTTCCACTGTTTTCCCAGTGTGAGAACATGGTTGAATATATTTGGACAAAAGAGGTAAGCAATGCTAACACATTTTCAGAGAAAACCCTCGTTTGCTTTTTATCTGTGAATAATTAATTCCAGAGGCTGAAAAAATTTAGCTATTCATGACCTTGATAGTGGGCACATTAAAGAGGGGAGCGTTTGCTAAACGTGAAATTATATGCGACTAGAAAGGCGTAGCTACATCACCAGAGTCACCCCAGAGTAAACAAACGAGTTCAGCAAGCAGAGGAGGGATTACCATATCTCCACTTAACTTATTTTATCCTGTGAGAATCATCAATATTAAAGGGTAAGGAGAGGGAGAGAAACTGCTGAGGTGGGCTTTTAGCAGCAGGGTGAACCACTGTGTTTAAGGAGAGAGATAAATGAGAGATCTCCCTGGAATCTACAAAGAGAGTAAACATAGTCTTTTTATCTTTTCTCTTCGCCATACAAGGCCTTTTCCTTTAAAAATGGTTTAACACGTTTTGATGTGGCAACTGCACTTTTTCTTTTCTGCCATGCTGTTGAACTTCTTCTGATCATTAACGTGTGTGTCAGGTTGCTGGTTGTTGTTGTCCGGTGCAGAAATGAACATGTAAATATTGACTAGGCAGTTTTTAAATATTTGCAGCCATGTTAATCTTTTTATTAATTTAATCATCTGTATTCTGCAGCTCACTGCAGTTTTTGCACATAATGAGGATAATTCTAACTGAGGTGTGACCTGTGTTTGTGCGCCGTTGGGCTCAAAGTCGTTCAAAATGCTGTGTTTGCCTGTCTGTCTCGTGTAGACGTACAGAGGTAGGTAGTGCCTCGGGGCTGTCAGAATCAGCATAGTGTCTTTGTCAGGTAGGTGACCCCACAAGCCAAGTAGCACACTGCTGATCTATGGATTCTTATTCTGTTTACCTCCCCTGTCAAGGGAACTATGACATTAAAAGTCCCAAACAAGAAAAGAACTCTAACTTAACTCCGCACTTTTTTATATTAAAGCACAGCTAGTCACAGGCTCTTCCGTGTGAGGCACAATATTAGGGTCCGGCGCACATCTGTACGAGCTCCTGGACACATGCCAGTTAGGGCGGACACAGCCCAGAAGGGGGCCTCCTGCTACCTGCCAAAAGCTCTGCCCAGCCTCCAGCTGATATTAGTTATCAATATTTTACTAGCTTCCATTAAAACTTTAAGAGGCTGCGATTAGACGCAAAAACAAAGGAGATCCTTCATGAAGTGGGGTCACGTGGGGTTGTAAAAGATGGCTTTAAAAGGTTTTATTTAATGATATAAAATTCACCCTGGTGTGTGAAGCTGTGGGGTCGGACAGCTATAAGGAAGGAGCTTCTGTGCTGTGGTCTTCTGCCAGCACTAACAGCCTTAAGCCACAAGAATTAAAATATAGGCGAGTGCTTTTTGCTGCACAGCTGCAACCCAGAGACGTCCAAGTAGCCTTAGCATTTACTGTACATGTGATTTTCATGTATCGACACTGTTAAAATCAATGTAATTATATTTTATACTAAAAGGTTTAAAACTCAAATATGTCTTTGAAGGTCTTCGGGTTAAAATCTATTGGCAAACATAATCTATAATTGTGTGTTTTTTCATAGTTTAGCATCATTCTGATTGACGCTGAATTCGTGAAGGTAAACGTGTCGGTCTGAGCGTCCATGTGTGTGGTTGTTTCTATGTACATGTTTACGGATGCTTGTGTGTTGTATTGTTGCGTGGGCCAAGGTTGGCATGGACACTGTGGAGTAGGAGGTCTCTTCTGGCATCATTTCCATGTCCTCTGACCACTGTCATGACAGGGAAGCCACAATGATGAGGAATTTTAGCGTTGTGGTTACAGTAACAAGAGTAGGCCACAAACAACGCCCATTGGTCTTCATTCCTCTCCATCCAACTTTCCTTATTGTTTTTCCCATTATATGTTCTCTTACTCACTTAATATTCTTTCCTTTCACTGTCTCTTTTGTCTTCGGTGTCTCCTTCCTTCGAAACACCCACTGAAGCTCTTGAGGATCTGGGTAGACTGAACATTATCATCATGTGAGCCATGTGAGGTTGAGGTGAAAGATGAGCTTTACACAAAACAACTCTGACAAAGCTGCCTGTTACTGCAGCTTGGAAACAATAGCCGCATACAAGCCTCTGCAGTTTGTACATTGACAGTGACATTAAATTATAAATAGGTGTAGAAAGAACTGTATGTTTCTGTATTTCTTCTTTTAAAAGCAGGTCAGGTCCCTTAAGATAACCTTAACATACATAAGTACAGATTTTATCAGACTAAAGGAAAATTATTTTGAAGTATCTTAAATGAGGTTTGTGTAGTTGTTGTTGTTGTTGTTGTTATGTGTGTATTTGACTGCATGTGCACAAGTGCCACGCATAAATGCCCACATGCCCCAACGCACAGTAAACCTACAACAAAATGCATCTTATGCCATCTCACCATCAGTGTTATTCAAGTAGTGCCTTGTGAACTAATCAGAGGATGATTTACTACCTTGGCTCGAATAACTGCAGTGAGAAAATGTTGATATTGGAAAAGCACATTTCTTTCAATTTACTACAAACTCTGTGCCTTCAAGTCCTTTTTGCTGTGGAAGCTTTTTTTCCTTACCAGTCTGCAATTTACATGAAAGCATTTATTTCATCATTGCACTATAAATGAAGATGTACGTATCAGAACTTTTATTCTTTTAGAGCTTCAATGGAAGGAAAAAATTAAGTTGTGTCGTAATTAAATGTTTCTACTTATTCATTAAATGTATTTTAACTGCTAAAAAGTAATTTTGGTGAGCGCTTTTATGGCTTCTCGTTGTCTCATGCCAGCAGATTCCAGAATGAGACAGGGGGCTGGCCTCACCACCAGACACTGAGCTGGCTTATGGACAGCAACTTGCTCCATCCCCCTTTCTTATGTTCCACATCTCCCGTAGCTCTTTTTTACATTTGCATCGGTGTCCTCTGTCTGTCTTTGTCTCCTCTCAATCTCCTCACACTTGCCTCTCCTTCCTGCTGCCTCCCATTAATTGCATCATTTCCAGTTTAGTGTTACCATTCCTTAGGGAGGTTCTCCCATGAATATCCAACCTTCGAGGTTGACTCTTTGGCCCGGCACCGCGTCCCATTTGGCCCAGCTATGGTGGAAAAGCCGAGTGGTGACCACATAATGACCACTGTCTGAGGGCCTGGCTAATTTTTCATGTTCAAACAGGCAGTTGACTCCTAGAGCCAGACTAGTGCTAATGTAAGGTTTGTCAGTACCCTCCAGGGCTCATAAAACATGTCAGCCTATAAGCTACTGATCTCCTTTACACAACCTGTACCGAGAAATGTGTGACAGCCTTTAGCTTTGGGATCAACAGCTGTAAGCCGCATGAATTTTCTTCTTGATTAAAGACTTAGTATGTATCATCTTGGCATGAAAATATCTAGAAACGACAGGTCCTATGTTATATGTGTTGTAGAGCTGTGTACTTCCAACAGCGTTCGAATTCAGAGAAATCCATCATTTTATTCAGTGTTAGTTTTACACATTGTATTTGCAGCTATTTCATATGGAAATACGAATGTACGTCAATGTCAATAAAACTTTAATACAGTACATTACCTCATTTGTAAACTGGATTTCTGCCTGAAGTCTGAGAAATTTTCATCTGCAGTGGTGGTGAAAATAACAGCTCCCATGATCCGACACTACCCGAGCTACTACTGTACTCCATTGTCGTTTACTACTACGTCTTTTATCATTGTTTTTATTGAGAGACCCCTAGCTGCAGAAATTGCATACTATGTGTTTAAGGTTACATCATTGCCAGCTAGTTAAGTTTTTATTGTAATATCCATCTTATGTAAATATAACTTCTACAAATTTTTTGTCTTTTTAGTCTGTGAAGCATTGGAAGCTCAGTTAGTTTTACATAGAAAGGAAGTCACAATTTCCCTGCTGTGCTCTTTGCTTGCGGTCAGTCCAACCTTATCCTTGTAATCTGATACTCTGGGCTGTAACCCCGGTATCTTGCTCTGGATCCTGGCCTGTTCCCTTTAGTTCACCAATGGGAGTTATTTACATTTTCCTCTGACTCGAGCTCCATACACAGCAGCTGCTCCTTGCTCTGCTGGCCTGTCGCATGAATTTCTGACTCTTTCTCCCTCTCCTTCAAGCCTGACAACATTGCTATTGGTTGAATTCTGTGTGGGTTTGCTCCAACAAACTGCAAATCACACTTCCAACAGGCAGAAAAATAAACATCCTGTAAATGTAATAGCACCAGCCTTCATAGTGCAGTATAGCAAAGAAGGGGAAATATGGTTTTGGAAGGCAGTGCTACCTGATTGTTTGTTGCACGTAGAGTTGGCTACATTAGGTGTGGGTGACTTCAGACTTTAAATAGGTTAGCAGGAAGAGAACAGCTAACACAAATGTGTTGTGCTGTCTAGATACACTAATTATTTGTAGGTATAAAAAGAATAAGGTACACAGATGAGCTGGAGTAAGAAAAATAGACCACCTCTATGGTGACCCACATAATCCATTATGTAGATGAAGGCAATATTCATTGCATCTGTTGTGTGGGTTCTTGGGAAGTTTACAAAAGAACTGTCGAGATTCATTTCCTGTTTGTGCGTATGTGTTTTCATTTGTGCATGTGAAAATAATTGATGTAACATAAATCTGCTCTGAAGGATTACCACTGCAGCCATAACATATATGCAATACAGTTTTCCAAGCCTATTATTTACTGCTATCTTAATTATCTATGACTGAACACCTTTACACTATTTTGTGAAATCTTCATGCCTGGCCTGCAGGTTTGCCACCCAAATATAAAATATATATAGGAAATCAACTTGCACACTGTATTTGCAGCAGCAGTATGTGGTAACGTGACAAAAAGTAGAGACATAGAGGGAGATTTGTTCCTCGGAATTTGTTTGAAATAAGCTTGTAATTTTTAGCAGCTCAAATCATGGCGATTTTTATCAGCTTGTCGAGCAATGGCTTCATTGAAGATCTACATTGCCATGCTGCGTATTCCCAATAGAAACAATAGAGTTCATATCAGAAAGATAACAGCTCATCTAATACATTTTTTCTGTCTTAACTTGCACACAAATGTAACAAAAAGTGTGCATAAAGTGCTTCACTGATGTTTTTTTTCTGAATGCCATCCAGCACATATGCTTTCAAACTTTTACTGTATTAGGAAGACTGATTACACTGAAAAGCCTTTTATCTCTTACTCGAACAGTTTCTCTGTGGCTTTCCTGTATGAAGAACACAGCCCAGTTCTCAGCTTCTCAATGAACCTGGACTTTTTCTTGAGGTCTTCAGGACTTCTTCTGAAAAGCTGATGTTACTGTTGTACAGGATGTAGAGCTTTGGTATAGTCATGTATAATTTACACTTAACCTCAGTGAAAGTACCTTGTGGTCATGTGGAATGGAGCGAATGAATATGCCTGTCAGAAAGAGAGAAAAAATGAAAAAGAAACATACTTGTTTGGCTGTTTGTGGCTAATGTTGTGACAAAAGCTTGTAAAGCTTAACAAAGTTAACCTATTCCACCATTATTATCAAGGTTCAAAAGCTTTACACAGTTACTGTAACTTAAAAATATCTTGACTGCTAAACTGTCAACAACTTTGTATCTGATATATGCCAGCTGCAACCACAGCAGCCAGTAGCTATGACTGTGGTCTCCAGTGGCTACGAGCTGGCTGCGACCACGGTTAGAGTTGGAACTTGGCTTTAACTGGGGACCCTTGAGCTGAGAAGGTGCTTAATGAGTCTACTCCACATGAAAAGTTACTTTCCAAACTCACAAAGACCTGCTACATAAGGTTGTAATGCTTTTATGAAGAGGAACTACTACTACCTTCAAAAAGCAAAGCAATTTTAATGATGCTTTGTTTATGATAAACATATATCTACAATTATTCAGATATAATGTATTCATGTGTTTAAAAACAAATCTTGGAAATGCAGATGGATATGATTATGTATAGCTGTACTAAAGAAAGGATGGGTTTCTCATATGCCCTGAAAAGAAGCTCAAAGATGGAGTTATGTCTATGCCAGTGGCAAGAAATTTAATGCAAATGTGACGCAAATGAGGGCAACCTAAAGAGGAGGTTGGAAAAAGTAAGCCTGCTACACCAGTTCTGGGTTTGTGGTTATGAGGTAGCTGCCAAAACTGAGACAAACCCAGTAATTCACCCAAATTTTACTCTTGTTAATTCATGGTATCTATAACAGATAGTGGCAACACGCATAAAACAGAGAAAAATAAATGTACACATGCATAAATACACAGGAAAAGATTGAGAACAACATACATTCCATGATTCAATCTTTATACAGAGAAAAGTTATTTGCAGGAGTGAAGTTGGTGTTGCTTGGTTACTAATCAAATGGTCTTTTTGACAGTACATATTAATCTTGCGATACAAACGTAGTGTTTTCACTACATTTTACAGTTTTAATCTATATTTAATCTATATCCTAAGACGTTTTTGCCTGGCTCTTTGAATTGGGATTCATATGTGCTGCTGTTATGATGCTCAGGTTAAATTTTCAATCTGAGGTCAACCTGTTTGGAGTACATTCTGCTCTTTATCCTTATCTTGATTATATCCATGATAAGACTCAGAGCAGGGAAACCACAGTGCATGTAAAGGTCTATTGAAAAAAGTGTCATTGATGGCATGACACAGACCAAAAGTTAAGTGATGTTAATTCAAGTTGAATTAAACTAAAATATTTTCAGATTCACATTATCTGGATAATAAAGGATCCGGCCCTCCAGGTTTGCAGGTTGTGATCTTGCACCAAAATGGCCAGCCACAACTCTGTCCTGTTGGACGGCCCTGGATAATCAAATGATTGAAGATTAGATACGATTAGAGATGACGTACAATGTGAAAGAAACCTGACCTTAGAGATATACATTTGTTTATATCTGCAAACGTGCATATTCTTTTTTAAAGTATGGCAGGAGGCAGAGCTGCTGTCAATGGCTTGTCTCATCTGCTAGCGAGCCCTCCATCCGTCAGGGCTTAAGTAGTTTTCCAACAGTACATTGACCTTGAGTGCCTTGTATCGATTTCCTGTGGTGTCGCACTGAGAGGGGTCGTTACCACATGGCCCCTGCCGTGGGGTGTGATCAGGAACAGATTCCTGAAATCCCGATGCAATGGTGATGGATCGCCAGCCTCTGCAGACCATCAATCCTCACCTAACGTAACCAGGGTGACACCTGTACTGAATTTATCATCATACAAACCACAGACATGGCACTACTAGGATGCACTAGTATGAAATAAACGTTACCACAGGTACAAATAAATACGCACTCATTCATGTGTCCTGCAATATATCTGACCTCAGCAGAGAGCTATATCAATGCATTGCTTTCCTCAACTCATCCCTGACAGTCCTGTCGCTATCTACAGGGGACTTTGTGATTAGAGCTAGGATAAAATTTAGATTGCTGATGTGACAAGATGATGTACAACTAGATAAAAGTGTGTCCAGATATAGTTGTTCAGCTACATATAAAAGGCATCCACACTACAGTGGCTACCACAGAGATGCCCTCTGTTTGACTCTCTGACATTGTGAGGTGATGAAAGTATGACCAAGTCCCTGTTTTAGAGTTTGGAGAGAAAAATATTTGTCCTTATATGACTTTACCTTATCTCTAATGTGTAATATTGAATGCTTATATTTAAAGGTTCAGTATGTAAGATTTGCGCGTGCTCGTGTGCTTATGTGATGTTTGTTCTGGAGTAAATGTGCAGGGAATCTGTCGTTGTTGACATTAGCTGCCTCCGCTTCTAAGCTAAAGGTAGCTAGTGTTACACATTGTGGCCACTGTAGAGGAGCAGAAAAGAGGCACAGCAGCCTGTATACTGATTCCAGTATCATAGATGTAGGCAACCGCAACAAAGCTAAAATGATTAAAGTAAACACCCAGTTATCCACCCATTTTTCGGACATACAGTACTACCTCTCTTTTCATTTCTCTCTCTCTCTTTTGTATCATATTTGTTTCACATATTTTCTGTGTGCCTCATCTTCTCTCTGGGCAACAGGCATTGCTATTACCAGTATTGTCTCAGAGGGAGCAGTCTCTGGTGCCATTCAGACCACAGCTCTGAGGCTCAACAGCAGGCCCCATGTGGAGGAGAGCGGCTTACAAGCTTTACCCGCCAGGAGAACACTCCTTCAGCACAATGCTCCTTTTCACTGAGTTCCTCCATAGGCGTCACACAAACCCACTATGAGACTGAGCCAGAGGTTTAAGGGGACACGCACACACAGAAGGCGAAAGCATGGACACACAAGTGCAAGCAAGTATGTCCAAGATCTCCCATACATCTGTCTCCCTTTTTCATTAACTCTGACAGCTGAAGAGATTAATGAAACGCATCCCTTATAGCAAAAAGCAGCACCTAGAGCCTAAAACTTCTAAATATGCAGATGCTTTGCCCTCAACATCCTCTCACTAAGACGAGGATTAGGTTACATCAAAGAATGAAGATTGCGATCAATCGATTTCTGTTTTTTTGATCCTAGTTCCCCAAAAGTAAAACTTCAAATTCCTACTTCCTGAATATATAGAGCTAAGTATCATCATTTTAATTAAGGTTGATAACATTTATTGAAATGTATTTTACAAACAAAATATCACTCACTAAAGGCAATTTAAAAAAAAAAAACAAAAGCACAAAAGTAATGCTGCAGTTCTATGTACATATTTAAGTAACATTTTCATATGACTAAATCCAGTGTATGTTGCTGTGATAACTGTACAAAACACCTCTGTTTTTATATGCAAATTCACACTTTAATTCAACATTGTACTTAAAGAGACTCATCCCCTTTGATGCACACAGATTGATGGAGGAATGGTGTTTCCAAGCAGTTTGATTGAGAGCTGTGAAGACAGGGCTAATCTATCCACACGTAGAGGATGGCCCCGACTATGCTCCAGAGCAGCATGCTTTGATAAGGAACGGCTTTGAATGATTCCCTTAACTATTGATTGCCTTGGAGATGACAATCAACAGCAAGAGAAAAAAGACAGATAATATCAAGGGATTATTTCTTACAAGACTATAGAGGAAAGGTTGATGAATGTGATTATATGGGGGAAGTTGCGTCCACAGCGCATCTCCATAAGAGTGTCTGTCTGTGTGTCAGTCTCCATGACGTTTTACGATATCTCAGGAATGGCTTGGCAGAATGTCAGATTTGGCACAAATGCTCACTTGGACTCAAGGCTGAACTGAAAAGATTTTGGTTGCTCTGATCTCACATCACATTCTTTTGAACGTGATATCTCAGGAATGCCTTGAGGGAATTTCTTCAAATTTGGTTCAAATGTTTACTTGGACTCAAGAATTGATTACATTTTGGTAGCTAAAGGTCAAAGGTCAAGGTCACTGTGAACTCACAAATCACATTCGGGGGCATAACTGCTTGTAAATTCGAGAGATGAGCATGAACAGATTATGATGCAAGGGTAGTGGACACATTTTGATTGAACTTATGGTTCTTATTCTCATATAAGTATGACAATGAATTTTAATTGAATATATGAATATATTTCATCAAAATCTTTTTTTATAAATTTTGATATTCTCAAATACATTAAACATCAAACTAAATTAATTTCAAGCACTGAAAATGAAGACATGAATACATTTTAGAATGCACAACACTAATGGTAAAGGATAGCACTTAAAAATAGACCGATCCTGGCATCAGTTTACATATTTTCCTTCATATTTGTGGCTTTAGCGTGGTACAATAAATGCATAAATAAAGGCATAGGGCTGGATGGGTTACAGTGGTTCTTCCTGTTTCCACTTGTGGTGTCCTTGTCCGTGGTCTGCTTCTGGCTGCACTGGCTGTTGTAGGAACAGCCTCCTCCTAACAGTTATTCACTCTGCACACCACATAATTCAGCCTGGGAGGTACAGATCATCCCTTATAACAAACTAGCAACAAGACGTTACTCATTTCCTCCAATGTGCCACTTCTTGTCTTTATCTTCTTTATTTATGATGGAAAAGAGTTGGGGGTCATGAAATTCTGAAGTGTTTAATTTAAAAAGGGAAAACATGTCAGGCCTTGATGCGTTTTCTTTAAAAAAAAGCAAAATGATTGCAATAACATAGGCAACCTTGCACACTCCTTTGCCAGTGTCTGTGCCCTTCCTACCCCTGTGCTTTCTTTCTCTGTCTTCCTCCCCTTTCGACATTGACAACAGTGTAATTTGAACTGCTTTCCCAGGGGCCTAATCGTTTACTTCCTGCTCGCACAATATGCAGCTATTGATTAGTTATCAGACCCTAATTGGGGTGCAATCTCTCTCTCCCTCAGATGTTCAAATCTATGATGGAAATGGCAGAAAGTAAATAAGCTAATAATACTTGTAAATAGTTTTGGCAACTTGCCTTGCGAGCCATATTAACGCGTCCAAATTTGTATTCATTTGTGTTTTTCTGAAGAGAAAGAATAGAATTAGTAGAACACAGAGACAGAAAGAATAGATGATGAATGCATTTACATTCTAATTTAAAACCACAACAGCAGAAGGGAACATTAGCTGGGGTACACCATCTGTTTATTAGATCTGTGTAAGTGCTGGATCTCCCAGTTTCTCCCTGTGCATCGTGTGTAAGGACTGACCTACATGTCTTAAGCACCAGGAAACCTGCACAGCTTTCTGTGCCTCTCTTCTTCCCTCAGCTCTCATCTCGGTCTGGCCTCCCTGGAAAACTGTGGGCGGCTCCGGCTACAGCTCCCACTGTGTTGGAGCATGGTGCAGAGCGCGGCTGGAATGGGAATAGACAGTTAATGGGCACTTAGAGGATGGTGAAAACATTTTCCTCTGGAGACGCAGCGGTTTGGAGATTTCTCAGTGGGACACGGCCTAGCCAGCGCCCCATCGCTCTATTTTTTCAGTTCGCTCACCCACTCTGTCTTTCTTCATTTCATTTTGATTGCCCAAAGCTTGTCATGTTCAGCTCATTCCAACTCAACTATTTTCTGCTCTTTATTCATTAATTTAACTGTGCTCCTAAATTGTTGACATACATGTAAAGTTGCTATTTATACCAGCGACAGTGTAAATGCTGTTACTGCTAAACCTCTGTAGTTAACCTTTTTATGTTATTACTACCTGCATCCAAGTTAATTCCACTCTTCCTCTATTTTTCCTTCATTCATTCCATGTCGCTCTTTTTACTGGACAGGCTAAGTTGGCAGACACCTAAAGTAGTCTGCTTATGGGTGTCTGTGAGGCCCAGAGTTCAGAGTGGAGCCTTTAGCTCCATGCCCAGCAGCAGTGTCTGGTGATGGGTACTGGCCAGGCCCCAAGCCTCACGTCCAGTCCAGACATCTGAGAATGTCGTTTAAGTCTGGTGTCACCTCAGGATAAGTTGGAATTAGCTGCACATTTTTCAAACCCTTTACTCTGCCTTTGACTACTACATCGCTGTCTTGCTTCTTTTCAACAACACCTCATATAAATTTGAAGGCAGCCTATGTTTACTGTAGATTTTATGATGTGTTTATTTTATATAAAAATGTGTTCCTATACATTTTTAGGTCGTATAGGAAAAATAGTAAAGAGAATAGTAAAGAGAGGCACAAAACGGATGAAAGTCAGTGCTTCTTTCAAATCCAGAAAAGTTTTTAGGAAACGGTTTTAGTGACTTACAGCAAGTTATAAAAAATATCACACTCTGTAGTGTGATCATCACCACAGAGCAAAAGGTGGATTTTCATAGTAATTGCATTCACACCGAATCATATGCATTGCTATTCCAAAGGAAAACTTTTTTTTAACATGTAAGGTTTATAATTAAAACTTGTCTATTAGAATTATCATGGCTGGTGAAAATCAGAGTAGATTGAGATATTACAGCATATTCAAGTGATGTCCGTGCAGGAAGGCAATACAGGAACATACAACTGTCAAAGCCAACTAATGACTCCTGACTTCTCTGACCTTGTACGCTAGTTGTTGTGCCACAGTACAAAATGTGCCACAGAGGATTGTTGAAGTGTAGGTGCTTATGCTCTGAGAGTGAAGGATATGTGCGCCAGTGGGAGGGAAGAAATCTGCAATGGGAGGCAGAAGTGTCCAAATGTGACCCCCTCAGCAGAACCATCCAACTCTAAAGGCTATCTAATTGACTGGCTGGTGCTCTCCTGCCTCCTTCTATCCTCCCCCAGTCCCTGTGGATAGCCATCAGATGGATTGTGTGAACTTGCCCCTAATCAAGGCCCATTCACCACTAATGAGAATACGCTTAATGACCAAATAATGTGTGTGTGTGTCTGCATTCGTAGGTCAGTGTGTCAGTAAGGCAGGAAATACATCAATCTCTAGAAGGACAAGAAGCCTGAAAATGTAAAAAAAAGTTATTTATTGAAGAGAAAAAAAATTGGCGGAAATTGATCTAGAGTAGCAACTACATGTGATGGGCTAAACTTAAAAAAATTGTTAGCATGAGCAACTTTGAGGTTCACCTCTTGATATTTTTTTGGTTTGGTCTAATATTACTATGAAATTACGTAAAAACAAGTAGTTTTGTATTTTGCAACCCTGATTCATAGTTATTACACAGAAACTACCCAAACTGTTTCCAGTTAAGAAGTCACAGCATTAAACATATCATTTCTACAGTTTTAAAAGGGAATGTGTGGAACATAAAGGAAGATGGATTTTAGCATTTCAACATGATAATTACCCTTTCTGCTTCCAGATGTTTTCCTTTCTTTATTACTGGATTCATTACATTGTATTACTACATTATTACCTATGTATTAACAAAGTATTACTGACTATTACCAAGCTGTAATGTGAAGGCGCTTCCAAAATGTCAATTCAAATACATAATTTCATTTACT
This sequence comes from Coranthus polyacanthus, assembly GCA_037367275.1. Taxonomy (NCBI): domain Eukaryota; kingdom Metazoa; phylum Chordata; class Actinopteri; order Kurtiformes; family Apogonidae; genus Coranthus; species Coranthus polyacanthus. The sequence goes on along the minus strand of JAPQRN010000018.1, from coordinate 27,928,286 downwards.
ACATTTAATATCACCATGCAAATCATGACACTGCATCAGGCAGAGACGAGCGTATTTTGCCATTGTCAGCCAGCTACTGTGTGATGGCCACTAGTTAAATGGATCAGTTTGTGAAGCTAAAAAGTGATGTGGGAGACAATGCTGCAAATTTAAAGCACCTACACTTTAAATTTGGATTCATAATGGCAGGCAGTGGTAAAAAACATATTTTACAGCCCTTTTTTGTTGTACTTTTTTTTTGGTCATGTAAAGGTTTTTTCCTCATTGATTTGGGAAGGTGGCCCTTAGAAACGTTGTAGCAATAAGAAGTGAGTCTTCCATTTCAAAAGGCTGAGAACCCCTGTTTAAATAAATCTGGTCCAGACTCAAACATGGTAGGAGGCGGGGATGTGCCTTAGCGCCGGATGCCACTCGCAATAAAATGAAACAAGGAGAAAAAATCAAATCCATTCTGAGCTACTGGAAATATGTGGGGAAAAAATGAAAAAATTGCTCTCAGGTGTTCCCAGGCTAGTATTGTCCTAGGCAGTTATTTTATAACTAACATGTAAAGCCTATCTCTTAATGTCTTTGCACAGGGAGAAGTCTGTTGCTTGAGTTCTGACATATGATCAATGCATTTTTATTCCAGAACACTGTGGAATTTTATACAGTTTGAAGAGTTAAGCTTTTTCCCAAACACACCATTAATGCCCATGGTTTCAGAGTTGGATTTAGAACAATCCATGTTATCAGAAAATGAAACAAAGAACATAATTAATAGTCCTTTATATTTATTTTGTTTAGCTGTATGGCTGTAGCAATGGATCTCTCCACCAACAAGGCAGGAAGATGGTCTAAGTATGCCAGCAGCAGGGAGTTTTAATGTGCTTCGTCATGTCTTCTCAGGATGGGACAAGTTGTAAAGTTGGCAAGTGAGTAATGTTACTCTAGGAAGAAGGTCAGTGGCGCATTCACAGGGCCGATGTGAAGGCAGGGACAGAGCTTGCCTCATACTGAACACCTCCCCAAGTCATGGTACTCTACTGTAACAGTGATCAGATCTGGGGATTCAGGGATGGATGTGTAACTGTGACCTCTGTAGCAGGAAGAGCAAACTGCAAACAAGAAGAATGGCAAAAAGAGCTTGACCCTAACTCCATTTCAGAATGTCAGTCAAAATAGGGATTGGGCAGCTTGGATATCTTAAGAAGGGAGGTGAGTGACGGTAAGAATTAAGGTTAAAATGGGTCTGCTTATGATGATTCCAGGAAGGTAGAATGAGCAGATGCTCTGTATGGAGAGTGACTTTGGCTAGGAGCCTTGCATCTAATGTATTGGCCATAAGAGGGGAATGAAAAGGCTCAGGAGAAATACTGGCCTTGAGGGCAAGATAAATGTCACGGAAGTTCTCATCAGTACCAGAATCAATCAGAGCAGTCAAACACAAAGATGGGTTATTCGAATAGATAGTTAGCCAGATAGCCAGGAGCCACATCTTGTTTCATGCTTCTGAAGAGGCTCACAGCCCTCCTTCTGCATAGGTGTTCAGTGGATGTGAGGCGTCCATGACCCAGCTGCATAGGCTTCTTTCCTGGGGAAGTTGAAGGTGCAGCAGTGGAAAATATTTGAGGTAAACTGACGGAAACTGAACTGGAACTTTGGGTAGAAGGCCAACAGGAAGAAGAAGGAGAAGAAGAGGTTAACTGCTGGCTGTCTTTCTATCCCACTCACAGAGACAGTTATCAAGCTTAATGGCTACAGAATAAGGGAGTCCAGGTTGTTAAATCCATCCGTTAGCTCATCCTGAAATTGCTCACTTATTCAGTCAATGGATATGAGAGCCGATTGGTCTGCCTACTCTCTGCAGCTAAAATCCTGAAGTCAACTAAATAGTCCACCAGCCTGTATGAACCTTGGTGAAGGAAAGACATGTTTTGCTGCCTCCTTTCCTTGTACAGGATGATCAGAACCTAATTTCCCCAATAAATGTCTCATACTTAGCTGAACATATGGCTTATCTCACGCAGCTGCAGCCCAAGCCAAAATGTTCCTTTGTAATAACCCCATGATAAAAGTATTTTTACATTATCTTAGCATATGTAAAATGCAGCTGGCGGAAACCAGAGAACACTGTTTTAAAAAGGTTTCACATCTCCCCATATCACTTGAATGCTCTGGATCTGGAACATAAGACTCCCTGGGTTATGGTTGAGGTGGAGACAGAAAAAAGAGTAAGAGCTGTGGCCAGGGGTAGAGTCGGGAGGGGCTTGAGTGGGGAGAGGCTAGCGACCTGGATTTCCAGCAGGGTACCTGGCTGTCCACCGGGTTCCAAAGGATCTGGTCATGCTGTCTGACGAGGGCACTTTGACTGGTGACTGTGAAGCTGGCAGACAGATGAAATGGTCTGAATGGAGTCATCCTGGTAGTAGAGCATGCCTCTTGTCAGCTATCCACACAGAATCTTCTTGATTTTCACCACTGCAGCACTCCTGCATTACAGAAAACAGAGGCTACCACCGTACCTGCAGACATCACAGACTCTGCTTTTTTGAGAGTCAGAGATCCTGGGTGTATCCACAGTTTCAAATGTTCTTTTGTGTTCCAGTTGGAAGTGGCAGACCAAAGTCTCGCCCATGGTTATGAATAGGGGGAAAATCTGCTTCTGATCAGGTCAAAGGAGGTTTGGGTGTTTTGGGACCCAGCAAGCTGACACCTTGGTTATTCAGTTGCTGTGGATAACTACATGAACACGTTCATGGGAGATGTGGCAATGTGTCACTGTGCTATTCTAGATCTGCCAAGATCATGTCATGCATCTTGTCAATGGTCTCCTGTGTGGTGATGGTCATAAACCTTCCTGGAAAGAGGACCTTCCAGCCTATTGCTGCATAGAAATTGGCAGCACATTTCTTTACCATGCTATATGAAGAGGCGACCTGACCCACTAATGCCACCAAGTCCTCATAGACCTCCGCATTTCAGACTGACATAGCAGATGACTGCATAAAGGCCGATGTTCATTTTTCCGCAAAGTTCCAACTTGCAATTTTCAATTATCTGACACAGAAAAATCAGTAAACATATTAACTTCAAACTTTGACAAGAGCTGTACAACTCATTTCCTTCTACTTTAGGCCACAAATCGATCAATCTTCTTAGACCAGCAGATGGAGCAAAGTGTTTTAAAGGAAGGAGGATTGTAGTGGGAGCAACTGAGGTGTCAAGACTGTTTGCAATGGCAAATGCTTTACATGGCTCACATATCAGGTAGAGAGCCCCTTAGCAGAATTGTCCTTTTTATATATAATGTGTATACTACACAGTTTATAGTTCATAAAGAGTGGTATCAAAATAGACCTATAAATTGAACAACAATTCTTCTAAAATATTTGAAAGCTCTGAACCTCAAATGTTCATTTGTGTGCAGGGATAGCTGGGCACAGAATATCACTTTCTGATCTCAGTCTCCCTCTTTATCACCCCACAATCTTTATCTTGCCCCCATGGGATCTCTGTAGATCTATTTAAAATTGGAAACATGGAAGTCAGTCTTTGACCAGAACTTAAATAGACCCTCAGGAATCTCCTTCCCCTACTCTTGAGTGTACTTGGTGTCCCCGTGAGAGCACAGAACTAGACACCCATTAAAAAGGCCTTGGACGACCATTTGCCAGTCTCCGATACCCCTTTAAGAGCACAGGATAGTGCTTTAAATGGGCTCTTTCCTCACTGATTGCGTGTCATCTCTGGAGCAGATTAGACAGCAGGCAGCAGGGTCTTTGGTGGAGCAGCATGCTCCTTTCTGCCACAGGAGAGACGACTAAGAGGAGTCATCCATCACTGCTTTTGTGAAGCCCTTCTGCAAGAGGATGAGCGGCTAATGACTGCTCTGTGAGGGCCAGGAAGGAAGCACTGGGGTATATCTGGGCCTTCTCTTGGGATACAGACTGAGATTTGGGGGACTAGACATTGCCTAAATGCAAAGTATTCTGATACAGAGTTGAAAAGATGACAATTTTTACAAAATCTGTGTAAACACATGTTTTAGTGGCTGTTGCTTTATTCTCAGCAGTACACTGTAGGGTTAAGCAGAGAGCTGCTTTGGCTGGATTGTATTCTCTTCCTCCACACTGTGTGGGGCCAAGAAGGGGGAAGGGAAACAGGAGATTTATGTCCTTCTGTGACACACGCTGCTCTAGGTCTCATGTTAATGGAAAATGAGATGTTTAAAAGTCTGGCAGAGAAATACAGCTCTCTTTAAATCCTCTGCTTGTCAGCTAGTGTAACAGCATTATAAGTATAGTCCAGCATGATAATGCTGTTAATGACAGTAATATGTCACATTTTCAGCAGACTTTCATGCTTCTTTTACTCTGTGTCTGTGAAGTCTTCGGCACTTTCAAATACAGCTTACTTGACACTGCACGAATGTTATGTCAGGGTGTATTTACATTAAATTATTTGATATGACCAGAAGAAACCCATGATGTCAAAGGAGAAGTGCTTCCATAACTGTGAAGTAATTACTATTCAGTTCAAGTTCATTTACAATGGACGCCCAGTTTATCAACATGTCTTCCCACTCTTCGTCAATACACTGAAAAGTCTCTCAGTGAAATGGACTCACAATGCTTCACCTAAGTTCTGTGGGAAAATGACTTGGGTCATAATCTTGTAATCTTTTCTAAACAAGGAGTAACAATTCCATACTTTTCAGCCATCACAGTTACTCTTTGTCTGTCCAATCTGACATTCCCATAATGCCCACATGCCTCAGATGCCTCCTTCTTCCTTGTTTCTTCAATTATGTGTCTGTTTACTTTCTAAAGGGCTTTCTCTGCCCTCTGTTCTCAGCCCTGCTGCCCACTGTTCTGTAGGAGAGGAATGGAGACTGTAGTAGCAGCTAGATGTCCTGATGACTCAGAGGAATACTTTATAAGGTAGAGAAATATGTATTAAAGAAGCCCAATATTCAGGGCACACAATCAAGCCGTGAAGCTGCATTCGCCAACCAAAAAAGAAAAAACATGCCCATCAACAACAAGTAAAGAAAAACAGAAGAGACAAACCGTATGCCTCTCTTCATTTCACATCTTCGAGCTTTACATATAGCATTATTTAAACATAATGTAACCAATCTTTCTTTTCTATCTTTTGTTAGGGAAATCAAAACGGTGTAGTTTATGTGAACAGTGCATTGAACCATGTAAGACGTGTTATTTCATTATTAATCCTGCAATATACGGCTGAGAGATAACTATCCATGGGCATCTCTGTTCACTGCTTTGACCCCAGTTCATCCTCATCAACTCACCAATCCCTAAAACAACAATAGGGGAGATAAAAACAGTGCTGTGTAAACCACAGCAGCTCCTCTTCCTCCTGAGCACAAAACCATGGCCACCACTTCCCGTGTCAGAGATTGCAGCAGGATTTCATCCAGGAAAGGATGAGTATTTTCTTAGCTAATCCTAGTTCTGTGGTCTTAGAGGGATAAGTCTATGTGGCAAAAGAGGAGAGAAGGGTCTGTGAAGCCGGAATAAAAGAGCTGAAATGAACAGCAGATGAAGTGACGACATACATGACTTCATGCATTTGAATTAAAATAATAAGTGAATTTAGATTGACATTTTTTGAGTTAAATATGGATAATTTTGTGTGCAACTGTAGGAACTTCTTTGTTATTTTGTTTCTGAAGTGGAATACAGTGGACTAATGTGCTTCAGATGGCACTTACTAAGCGATTTGTAATATTATAGCCTACAGATTATGCTGTTTGTACACCACACAAGGCCATCCTATTAAATCTCATCAAACATAACAGCCCATATCATGTCTTCTCTGCCTGGCACTCCTTAGAGATACATGCTGCTTCGTCTATCTGGTCTGGATCAGGTCCAAAATCCTCCAGCAACCCTAAATTTGTGTAACAAGATCTGGACCTTGAGACGCACGCCTGCCACAACAAATTGGCCTCATGTAGAGAGAGAGAAAAAAGCGGGAGGTGGGAGGGGGGCTGCAAAGCTAGTGAAGATGTAAGCTAGCAGAGGGAGGTAATCTTAGAGCCTCCATGGCCTGAAGGAGCCCTGCCCCCTGATGCTGAGCATTTGGCCCTGGCCCAAATAGTGAAGACAAACATCATGTCTTCCTCAATTAGACACACTTCTGTCTGGGTAGGCAGCACATGGTGCAGCATGGATCAGGCTTTTTTTTCCCCTTTTTTCTTTTGGATGGACAAGTTTTTCTCAGCTTTGACTATGAATTAGTTCTTACCTAACTTAGCCATCTGGCAGATTTGTTGTATCAAGTCAAAAAGTTTAGAAACCTTGAAGATTTTACTTCTAATATCTCTGAATTGTTATTGTACAAAAGCAAATTTTGGGTTTTTTTTGTGTATATATTGTTTGAAAGGAGGTGTTTATAACTGTTATGGGGTTAACAAGACAAAAGAAATGCTTAAACTCAGTTTCAAATGGGCAATCATGCTCTGCCAGGTCATGAATTTGACTGTCTAAATATCCTCTCAATATAACCTTTTCTGTGCAATATTTCTGTCTGCTCTCTTTTTCTGTTTTCCTGTTTCTGCCTGGCAGCAGGTGTAGGTGTGAGATGAATGTGTCCCGGTGGTGTGTAGCACAGCTGGTTGCAAATTTAATGCATATCCTTGTAAATCAGAACTTTCTCTTGTCTAGCGTCCAATTCACGTCCACTGCCTTTGTACAATGTTTTCATTTCCCTGCCCATGTTTTTCTTGCAATGAAGGTGGAAATGAAATCACTTGTCTACTTGCCAAAAGAATTACAACAGCATTAAGAGCAGTCACATAGCAGTGATTTTGCATATGCCTTGGATTTCTTTGCTTTCATTTTATTTGATACTTTTTTGTTTTATAACTATGTATTGTTAATTAGCACCACTGACTCCTTGGCTATTCATCATAAGTGGAAGTTGAAATTATGGCTTTATGAAAGAGGGTTAAAATGATGGTTGTCAGTAAAAATGTGCTCAAATGTTACTACAATGGCTGAAATGCTTTAAGATGTTGAAGATTAGACCATTACTCTAAAGCAAAAGAAGACTGCCTTTTTTTGTGTGGTTGATATGGGTTTCTCAAATCAGCAAATTAATATTTCAATGCCAGACAGTGAAGGCATCTTGAGGCTATAGTTTTTTTGATACTCACGAGAGAATGTGGAGAATCACATGGTGGCTCAACAAGGGAAGGTAGAACGTCAACCACACTCCTCTTTGTCAGTTCAGGCAGAACATGTTCATCACATCTAACCATTTATTGCAGGGTGACATACATTTGAATTTGCCGGTGATTCTGCTCGAGTGATGCTGTAGAACAATCTGAGCAAGCATCACACGGATGGTCCATGAGAACATGAGAAAAACCCATAGCAGAGCTTGAGATTCACAACTTTTGAATGAACAAGTACAGTATATATGAACAAATGCATAACAACACAAAGAAGTCATTCTTGCTTAATACAGGAGGAGGTTGGGGTGGCAGAGGAGACGATTTTTTCGTGCAGATGTGCAGGGCGATAAGCAGCGGTGAGTAGAGCATAGAGCAGACAGGAAAAGTGAATGCTGCTCAGTTATAAAGCACACCAATTAGGGTGGGACAGGCTGAGGTCGAGAACAATTGGACAGAAAAGGGGGATTGAGACTAGATCAGACTTTGGTGCCTGTCTGAACTACCGCAAAGCTCCATAAATGGTTGGAGGGACAGAAGTCTGTCTGAGTCCAACTAGCGAAACAGACATACCCTGTCTTTAACCGGATTGTGGTCAACAGTGGGAAACTTCAATCTCATGCTACTTTTGTAGTTCCCCTTCAAATAAATAATACAGATTTCTGTTACCACACCATCAGATTGACTGTAAATTCTCACTTTCAAATTCTGCAAAGCCCTTACTGTCTTTAATACAGCGTGGAGGGGTTCTTACCACCAGCAGCACTTAAAGCAAAGGCACATCGGCTCGGTGGATGCTATACTTACATTAAAATTAACCCATTACCCTTTCCCGTTGGAAATATTATGCTTTTGACCGACCTTTGTGGAAGCATATGCATATCTCTATACTTAGTGCCTCCAGAATACAATGGGTTAAAACAAAGACTTCCTGTCTTGGCAGAAATCCCAGACTAGGACGTGTCTCTGCACGTAGAGGTGGAGACTGCAAAACATCTGTGTGGCAGCATCATGACAGGAGCACCCACTAACACACTTTTGCAATACTATATGCGCAGAACACCCCCACACCCTCTTTCTCGCTTGCCTTTTCTTATATTACAAGATGCTAAGATAACGCTGTTTGTGTGACTCATCAGTTTATATTAAACAACGCTCAACCTTTCACAGAACAAACTGTCAAGTCATATGAAACTAGAGACTGGAGAAGCTACTCTAAATGTCGCTGCAAATAAGATGTCAACACTTTCTTTGTTTCAGATGAAAGGACAATGTTAAATACCTGTTTGTATTTCAAGCATCTTCAATAATTTTGTCATAAATATGAACTTCAAAAGCCATCTGTGTTTTACTTATTCAAAATTTGTCATTTGTACTTTCAGAAAAAAAAAACCTCCTTTCCCTCTTTAACAGCTGCTGTTTTTGTCGTTGTTTTTCATTTTATATTCTTGATCGATAATAAACCTGGCAAGGTGCACTTTTTTTCTTTTTTTTCTGCCAATTTTTCAACCAGTTCTTGGCTAAGGTCAGAGAAAGTGCGCTACCTTGGTAAAATACAGAATAGGTCTACTGAGACTTAGAAAGTGAAACACAGTGTGTTTATTGACATTAACCTTTACTACTTGTGTGTTGTGTGTTGTACACCCACCATCGACCCAAACCACCACTCAGGTGCATTTGGAAACATTGTTCATTCACATAAACATTTCCTCTGTATATAACACATGCAGTGATTACTTTTGTAATCGCATAATTGTGGAAGCAATTTATTATTATAGAAATGTAATTTCCAAGGGTCACTGTTGCCCATCCAGTTTGCTTTAGGACAGTAAATAAGCTGACAATGGAACATAATTGAGATTGGTGACTTTATAGCGAGCTACATTTCAATTTCTAAATCACTTACATTGCTTAATAACATTTTATCAAGCATCGTGTTCTACTGTTCGATGATGGCATGTTGTTTAAAATGCATCCCTTCCTGTGTGACGTTACATTGTCATTTGTAGTGTACTATGTGCTACAGACGACAGCATGCACTTCCGATTTAGCTAAACTCTCTTTAATAGCTCCAGAAGTCAAGTACAGTACTGTTATATTTACGTTAATAGCTTTATTATAAAAAAGTGAATTACAATTAAATGGTTAGTGCTGGTAAGTCACTGATGTACAATACAGATTGATTGCCATGGCCATTTCCCCTCTATCAGTCCCTAAATGTGAACAATGTCTTACATCGTGTATAATGGGCTTTCGTTTATTTAAGGTCCGCTGTGCCAGATGTGTGGCATGCCACGCTAGAGGTGTGATGCCCTGAAGCAGTCAAGTAAATGAAAATCACTTAAAACTAGCAGAGAGAAACAGCTGTTGCACATACGTCTTGCTGGAGTGAGACAGAAAACTGAACGGGGATAACCCAGAAGGCTACCATGAAGGACTTGAATCAATTGCATTGTTTTTTTTTTTTACAGCCTGTGTTATCTCTCATATCATCTATTTTATATCTATTTTTCTGCGCCTGTAACTCATTGCTTTTCCTTTATGAAAGCTGTTAGAGTTGAGTTGTGCCCACAGGGAGAGGAGTACAGGTGGAATTACTACTGTAACCGTGCCACTCGACTCGCTCATCTCCTGCTACAGGTGTGTTGTCTGGTTGTCTGACGGAGTCAGATCTCTCTTTGTTCTCTTCCCCCATTATTTTGTTACTCTTCCAGGAAAGGTACGCCTTGTCTTGCCAGTAAAGCATAATTTACAGATGTCACACCCCCATCTGTTGAACCCAGCTCCTGTCAGTAACTCGACTGAATTTATGTCTTCACTGAGCTCTATACAACAAAATACTACACAGTCCACACAAAAAGCACGATTAACAGACAAACAAACGTGATTATTCTTGATGTTGTGGTGAAAAGAAGAGATTTAATCCCCACAGCAACAGTTGTGGAGTCTCTCCTGTTGGGATTCAGTGTCTTGCAACTTGGCTCTTGGGTGTGTTGTACCATTACAAGGAACAAAATGTTTTCTGTTACTATAACCCACAAATGACTGTTTCACAGGAAATATTGTAGTGTTTTAACACATATAGGTGAAAGACAACACTGGGGTTCCCCACATCACCGGATGTTGAACAGTCAGCATCATATCCTGCCTTCCTCTTACTGCTTTACCACATCACATTAAAGAAAATGTACATGCACACACACTAACAAACGCACTCAGCGATCAGATACACATTAATCTGAGTGAATTCCCACACAAAGGATGAGCTGAGTAGTTTCCTGTGGTGTTTCAGTTTTGTTTTCTCAGCTACTGTACTTCACCTACTTTCTAGGCTTTTTCTTTGCAGATGGTTTGCAGCTCAAATTATTTCACCTCCTTCTGATTTTCTAGACTATACTATGGATAATGTAGGCCATGACCTCTATTCAGCATTTATCCAAAAAAAGTTGACAATGCAGAATTTAGCGGTAAGTAAAATACTTTAAAAACTTTAATCCAGAAAGAGAATGAAGTCTGTTTTGCTCTGTCTGTATCTGACTCAGTGCCCGGTGTGCAATAATGACAGAAGTAAAGCACACAGCAGTGATCAGTTGAATAAGCTCTAAGAGCCTCCATACACCCCTCTTCACTCTAATTGACGAGTGTAATTTGATGGCACTTGTAACAGAGTTAGAAAGCAATTAGCGTCATGGCCCATCGGCACAAACAGTGCAGAGAGCCCACCTGTGGGTCACTTTTTAATTTGGTGAAGTGCTTAGTGCTTATCACAGGACTCTGTCTTTGATATACTCAGTAGATGGTAAATCCTGTTAGCGCTAACTCCACAAACTACTCCACCAACCAATATCCATCTAATCCACTGGTTAGGAGCTCACCAAGCCACACAACAAATTATTAGGGTGTCATCTGGCCTAGGATTAGAATCCAGACTCCTTCGCATAAAAAGAGGAGGAAAAGTAGAGATGAAAGAGAGGGAGGAAATGGGAGGGAAGAGGGATGAGGCAATGATGGGGGAGGGTGTTTAATTAAAGCGACTGATCCGTGCTGTTTGTTGAAGGACTAATTGTCTTTCCCCCTGAGGAAGCTGTTTCCTCAAGGAGCCGCTCCAAATTACACTCCAGACGGTAAATCCTTGTTGGTGGTGAAGACTACTGCAGTAACTAAAAAGGACAGAATAATTCAAGGAAATAAGTTTATTTCAAAACAATAACATCACACGAGGAGATACTCTTTGTTCCTTTTGTTCTTTGCAGAGATGGTTGGTCCCTGGTGTCTGTGTTTGTTCTAATTAGGCCAGTGTTGTTGATCTTGTCAGACACTGCGGTGTCCCTCTTTTTCCCTGGGGAGAGTGTTTAACATGCAGTCCCCTGGCAGGGTACTTGACCCAGAATGATCTTTGACCTCCCATTAAACCAGCTTGAATTTCCTTACTTAGCCATGCACCTCTGGTCCAAATATCAGACTGGGTACATTGCACTATACCCTTGCCCTTGAGCAAAACTCCACATAACTCCACGTGACATAGTACGCAGTACACGTCATTTAGTTTTCAGCTTTCAATTTTCTGATTTCATAGCAATTTTATTATAATATTTCAAGGGAGCATTCACTGGATTTCCCACATCAGCCAGACCTCCCAAAATGTATAGTGATAATATTCCCTCTAAACAGTTTTTTAAATACAGTATGAAGTGGGTTTTAGGTTTCTTTCTCTTTGATTAGTTGGTAGAACACCACAATGTTCCTAATGTCTGTGTTTGAGTCTCTTACGATCAGACACATTTTGAATTATACTCAGGTATATTGGAATCAGCTTTGACTGTTCCTCTGGTTCATTTGGATTGGGTCTCTTTTTGCTCTGAAAAAGCACGTCTAGTTCAGAATGATTTTCCACTGGACTGTTTCACATCGGGACCACTGGTCCCGACTAGCCTTTCGTTCAGTGTCCGCAACCTGTCATTTAGCAAATTCTGATTGACACAGGATGATTTAGCTTCGGGCAAGGCAAGGGTAATTGAGCACATCATCCACAGTCTGAATAATGGCAAGGAATTATGGGAAATTACATGTAGTTATGAATAAAATGAATGGAGAGTTTCCTTTGAATGAGGCTATTCAGACAGGTCAACATGTCTGCAAGAACAAAAAACAAAGCATGAGGTCTGCTGGATATTTACTCAAGTAAAAAACTTCAGATGAAGACATTGTGGCTCCTTTTTCTTCCAAAATAAACAATGTAACTAAATTCACACTATCAAAGAATCAATATATAGGAGTATGGCTGGACTTTGGTTGTTTTCTTTGTTAATTTATTTATCAGCATGCTTGATGGGTATTGAACTTATGTTCTGTAACAAAAAATCATTTTCTTTTACAATCAGCAAGATTGAATATGCATATATTACACTTTTGGTATTCCTGGAGTTTGGTGCTTATAGATGTAAGTCTTTTTCAGCTGTCTTAATTCACAAAATAAGGATTACACCATGGCCCTCTGACATAAAATGATGATAAGTTACGTGTTCAGCCCCAGTTCAGCGTCTGATTGGCGAATGGCAAACTGTCACTAGGCAGCTTAAACCAGTCAGATTTCTCAAAACTCCACCTACATAGACAAAGCCAAACCTCTGGCCTCTGCTTAAGCAAACAAAACAGGAGAGAAAAAAAAGTGAGCTGAGATATCCCACAGCACTGGACAATGACACAGTGTAGACTGGACATGTGTGAATGTGAGTGTGAGTGTGCCGAAAGACAAAAAGTGAAGAGAGAAGCAGGCGTGCCAGAGTTAGATTCCCATGTTGGTGTTACAACATCATAATATTCTGAGCCATAATCACATCCTTGGGCCTGAGTTACTCGAATCCGAACTATTCAAAAAAAATCCTTTAAAAAAATAATATCCAGCAGGGGAAAAAAAGGGTGTTTTTGTGCATAATGTTGTAAACACCTGAAGTTAAACATAAGAAATCAATACTGCAGTCAACTGCACATTTAATCACAAACACTCATATTGTATAAGTATAGTGGTCTCTAATGGGTTTGTTCTCCTGCCGTTCTTATGGCTGTGGTTTGCCTGTGAGTCTGTGTGTAGACACATCAGTCCACCTGGCACCCTTGCAGTATTTCCAGCATGGGCTAATGCCTTTTACAGCCAGCTGCAGCCTGATTTGGGTGCAAGAGGAAACACATAGCTGTCATCAGAACACCCTTTACTGGCCAAGGGTCTTGGTAATAAAAATGGAGGGGCAGTTATGCTGTGATTATGATTTTATAATCCCAGATAAGGTTGGCAACTCACTGAAGTTGATATATAATACACATATCATTTTTCGGGTTTTTTTTTTCTTTTGCTTTCTTTTTAGGAAGGAAGGACATGGTTTTGAAAAAAAAAAAACAGTTTAAGAAAGTGAAAAGTACTGTGATTTTTGCTTCAACTCTGCATGGAGTGGGAGCAGCAGTCACAGATGGTGAACAAATGTTCTTTTGAGGGAGCGTTGCACAAGACTTGGTTCTTGCACGGCCCAGCAGTGAGCTAGCTCTGCTGCAGATGGTTTGAAAAGCAGCCACGAACAAACACGCTTGAAGCAAACATGACTTCTTTCATCAATCTGTGATGCAATGCAACTGGAAAAGTGGGATTTGTATCTGCTTTATTGCATTTTTCACTTTATTTGTGGTTGAGCACTTACCAAATCATTTCACTTATTGATTAGAATTGACCAGAGCAGTTTAGACATGAACCAGTTAAACTAATCAGTCTCATTATTTCAACATCATCATAGACTTAATTTAATTTAATGTTGTAGGAGCATTTGTTAAATTCTCTACGGGTTCCATGTGTATTAATTTGTAATTAATCTATGCCCAGTGTTATTAGTGACCGTATAAGAAGGCTGTGAGCCACTCTGTGTCTGGTCAATATGTGCCATTTTCAGAGAAATGTAATAAAAACATTTAAAAAGACTTTAGTCAAACAAATGCTATTTCCATTACATCTGGGATATTTCATCTCACACTGAATTACAAACCAGATTTTGCTCACAAAATTGCGACGCAGGCCATTAACACATAATTACGTGGTGTGAATAATGGCTGTGTGTTTGAAATACAAGCATTTGGACAGCATTTCATTTTTTTTAGTTTTATGTGTCTTAAAGAAACTGAGAAAACTAATGGAATATGTCTGAGGATTGCCAGAAGAGGTAAACAGTGTCCAAGTACATGTGAGCTGGCAAATGTGTTTTGTTTTGAGAAAACAGTCACAAATCTATTCTACTTCAATTTACTTTGCTCCCCCGCAAAACCAACACAGACACACTTTTCATATCATACGCTTTGACGTTTCACAGACTGCATTGGCAGAGCATTCAAAAAAGTTATGCAAGTCATAGAGAAACTACAAGATCCCCAAAGATATTATCAAACATCAATTGTGGTCAAGTCATGCCTAACAACCAACTCGATGCCATGACCTAGTCTGTTTTAATGGCCATTACACTAATGTGAGAATATGCAATGACTAAGAATTCTTCTAATGAATCAGTTAAGATTAATAACAAGATTGGACCAGGAGCAGAGGGAGAGGGGGGGACAGAGGAATGAGGAGGGTCCAAAGAGGGTTGCCCTTGTGTGCAAACAGTGATGCTCATTGTTTTTGCAAGTAGGTGTTTTGGTCTGGATTGGTGGGCCCAGTGCTATAATTGCTGGTTGGAATGTCAGCCTGGTTAGAGGATGTGCTCTGACTACTGGGTGTCATTGTCTATGTGAACTCCAACGCCAGAACTCTGGAGTCACGAACCACAATTTAGATTAGCTTTTATTAGCCAATTTAGCTCCTCTGTCTCCATGGGAAGCGCATAGAGCACAGAGAGTCATTTGACTCACTGGTCTGAACCATGTGATGTCTATCTTAAGAATTAAGCAAATTCTTATATTCATAGTAAATATATGTCTAAGTGTTTGCGCATTTGTACATGAATGCGTGGTAGTGTTTTGGGTAGTTTCAGAGTATGGGTGTGTGTGTGTGTGTCCTGAAAAAGCTGATTATCTGCCATTCATTTAGTGAAGTAAACCTGAGCGTCATGCAGACCTGTCACATGTGACCTGTACCTCTGAGACTGCTCTGTTGTGGCAAGTTTTACTCACAGACAAAACGCTTTTAGACAAAGAATGTATAAGTAAGGATTAATCCTGGTAAATGGCTGCCTTTTAACCACTACTAAAATGAAAGGTTCAATGTGTAACATTTGTGAAGAAATGTACATGAATGTGTGAACGGATCTCAACATACTTTAAAAATGAGCACCTTCCTGAATCTCTCAGTTGCCTACATTTGTGATAGCAGCCTGTAAACTGATTTCTGTGTAGAGGACTCGTGTCAGTACAATGCTCACTACCTTTAGCTTAGAAATGGGGCCTGCTAATAAAATAATGCAAATTTGCTGCTAATTTAAACAAGCTAACAGCTCCCAGACTCCAACACAAACTTAAGCGCTTGAGCACAAATGGTACAGCTTTAAGTAACTTTAGTCGTGTCCTTGTGCTGGTCATTAAATCACCAAACTACTGTTGGTAACTTCAGCTTCAAGGTAGATCAACTCATGCAAAATATATCGCCTACGTATGTTATGACATATTTATTATGAAGTAGGCTACTGCTTCAAAAACTACGTACTTCTGATTACTCATACAAACTTTTCCCATGTTTAGTAAAATCTAGTAAAATGAATATGAATAAAACAAAATATTGTACAAATGACTAAATTAACTTGTAATGTAGCGTAATGTAATGTAATTATCCTATTTATGTACAAGAAAATTGGAATTGTTATCTATAAAGAAACTAAAAAGAAAGTTTTACTTCACAACAAATGCACGTTATTTAGCTTATTGCTTTTATTTAGCTCCAATGCAAGAAGGCAAGAGCCTCAAATTCATATGACTTTAGCCACTAATGAAAGCACTTGGCGCAAACTGTGATTAAGATTAAAGATCACTGGCACCACGTTACACTGAGAGCAATCTGCCATAGACTGTAAAGAATAATCATCATATTAGGCTTGCAATTAAATACATTTTTACTTCGTCTGAGTAAGTGGCAAGCAGTAGAGATGCAAATGCACACAGTGTGCAGTGATAACGTCTCTCTCTCATTCAGTCCCTCTCTCTTCCTATTTCCCTCTGTCTCTCTGTCTCTGTCAGACGAGCAGGGAGATTCATTGTTCTGCAGGAAATGCTCTCACCATACAGACGGCAGGGTTGTATACTCTAGATTTAACCTTATAATAGCGTCACCAGCATTTAACCAACCAGCTTCCGTTTGCTTTACACTGAAGCCCTGTTAGAAATACAAATTAGTAGACAAAAGCTCATCTGAGACATAAGAGGAGACAGAAATGGGGAGGAGACAGAGCATGAGGGGTCTTTGTTAAAATATTCAGTGTTTTTCTTGTGACAGTTTGCTTCCAGTTTACAAGAAGCTAAGAGGTAGATTTGTTTGACATCTTCCGCCTTGAGGCCTTGGGGCTTGCAGACACTGAGAGGAACACGGGGGAAAGCAGCCGCTGTGCTCGCCACTCGTAAAGACTGACACATATTTACTTGCATACACATGCGGGGGCACTCGCCGTCTCTGTCTTTCTCTCCAACGCGAGCCCAAATACGTACTTAGAGAGCGGAGGGAGAACGAGGCTGTCCTATAATGGATGGTGCAGGTGTTAGGATGTTGTGATATGGGAATTTCCCCAGGCCGTGAAATATGCAGGCTATAGTGAGAGGGCCAATAGTAGCCTGTACTTAGCAACATGTGTCCAGAGGAAGGAGTTTTTACTGGCCGAGCAGCACACCTGCCCTGTAAATATTCTCTCACCTCTGACTCATCTCGTTCTCTGTTATGGAACTCAACCTCGCTCATCCTTCTTTATACTGATATTTCCTTTTAAATATTGTTGCCCTTTTCCACAACAAACAAGAGAGTGAATTGCCAGGATAATTGCTGGGTAAGTCTGTTACTAAGATTATTTTTCTAATTCATTCATAATCTGTCAGTGACAGATTTATTTAACCGGTAGATGTTTCTATCGCTACCGAATCTGCAGGCTAAGAATGGCCCTGACTAGGCATCCGAGTCTCAGCCTCGTCAGTACCTCCCCCGTCCCTCTCATTTCATTAGGAATCACTCAGCACTTCAGAGAAACATTCAATTACGCTCCAATGGTAATTAAATGTTCCTCAAATGAGTTCATTTAAATCATCTTCATTTTGGCTTCAGTCAGGTTTTTAATGCCGAGTGCTCAACGCAAGGCTCAAATGAACTTTAAGTGCCTTATCCGCTGGGAGTGTTTGAAGGGCCGTGCTCACAATCATAGTCAGATGACATTTTAACCAGCTTAGCAGTGTAAGAAGTGAGAAGATGCCATTATTAGAAACAGATACTGATTCAAACACACAAAGACCTTAACACTATTGGCCATGATGCTGGTATGCATTAAATCAGGGGATGCACAATTGTAGGTCAGAGGTGGCTGTGATTAAGGCTTGCATTTTGAATGTGGCGATTAGTCTTTTTGCCATAAGAGCAAATGTGACATTATCTGTGATTACTTAGCTCACTATGTTAGATTATGTCTGATTTGACACGGGTAATAGGAATGATCGTACAGGGAGGACAAAACTCATCCACTCACGTTTCAGTACGTTTTCTTACAAAGGTTTATAATGTATGACTGTAAAAGACATAAATGTCATTGCAAATCCGACAATTAGAAATGGCTGAAATAGAGGAGTCATTACGTTACAGGATATGAGCGGAAAGTTAAACATTATTGGTCCTCACCCACACGAAACTTTGTGTTCTCTCCTTCCCTTTAACAGTTTTTTTCTTACACTAGACAATGCACCATTAATGCTATAGGTTTGGTTTTATATTGGCTTACTCCACCCTTCACAAAGCTGCAAACTATTTTCTTGTGATGTTAACTTCTGAGTGTAAAAGTATTCACCGAAAATAAACTTTTAATCGCCTCTATTGTGCGTTAAAAGGTCTACCTCCTACCACAATGGACCAACCCTGTACAGACCAACATAATAAATGTAATAATTATGTGTTGGTGAAATAACTGTAAATCATTTAATGACCCTACAAGGCGAGAGTTATTTTTAAAAGGGGATTCATCAATATTCTCCAGGGGTACATGAAGAAAGGTCAGAAAATCTCTCATTAGGCTATGAGCATGCGCATGTGTATACCTCTACGTGCATTTGTGTAAGCATGCATGCTTTTGGGAGTACATTTGTGCCATTGGGTCTGCTTTTTTTTGTTTTCTGTTTTGTTTTTATTTACTTGTTAGTGTGGGCGGCATGATTAGATTAGTGCACCCATGTTATCAGAAGAACATCAAACAAAAGGGGCAAACAGTATCCTGTAAATCACCAATACAGCAACACACATCTTTCACTTATCAGTCGACTTGTGTCTGTCTGTCACTTTGAGAATGAATTATGATTATCTGTCTACATTCTCTGTCATTGCACTATCTAAGCCACATAACCCACATAAAACATGCTTCTTGACTCCTTGTGTTTTGTGACCCCTTTACAAATTCTGTGACTCTTATCAAGTGTGGTTTTGCTTTAAACAGACCGTTGTATATCTTCACCCAGTCAATGGCTTGTATTGGCATATTTGACAAACACTGTGTTGAATACAATGAAGAGATGGTCTCATTAAGTTCAGTTTAGTGACTGCAACGGATGATGAATGAACTGAAACACACTATGGAAAGGTAATGTCCATAAGCTAAACAACAACAAACGCACACACAAAAACTCTGGCCATTCCTCATTTCTTTTTCTACTTATTTCCATTGTTTGTGTGCTACAAGCAGTGTTTCCAGACATTTTGGGTATCTTTTCTCTAATATTTCTATGAAATCTCAGCACAATAGTTCTCATTTTCACTAACTGAGAAAATTGTACTTCATTGTTACTTTCAATTCCAGGCCATTGTAGCTTAAGGCGATAGCAGCTGAGGGGTGGAGACTAAAGACTTGCCAGATAGTTGCATAAGAGGTGACAACTCCTACAAACATTGCTGTAATTCCTACTGAAGCGGTGTAGATCACTAACAGGAATTATTACTGTAATATATGTAAAACCTAATGTCTTGGAGCCAATATGAGAGAAGTGATGGTTTGAAGTAATAATTCTTCTTTCTCATGGGGACCAAATGTTTTGCTCCCTCCTGTATAAAATTAGTTATTTACACCTAGAATAATAAAAGCACACAACAATGCAAGCCGGTAGATTGTGATGACAACACGGTTGCATTCATGATTGCGATTTTCTGAATTTGTAGTTTGCCACTGTGCAAAGTATGACTTTGCTTAGTTTGTTATTGTTCTGTAAATACAATGAATTATTAATAATGATCGAAATGCAAACAACACATGCATGCAATTGCGTGCACTGACACAGAAACACAGACAAACATAGACACACAGGTAAACAGGCTCGCTCAAGCACCAAACACACGCACGCACTTAAAGATGAAAGTCTAAGTTGTGTGAAAGCGATGAGGACATCCAAAGGAGATAACCCTGGAAAGTTGTCCAACAGTTAACATTAAATTGCTATACACATTAACCTTACACATGACAGTAAACCAATACATTATGTTCATGTGAATGTAATTATGGCTAATATGCAAGCCACCCTGCCAACTCTTGTGCAATATTGACCAGTCTTCTTCGATTAGTTCACATGTGGTGAACAGAGTAGCCCACATTCATGGGCCACAGTATTAATTAGCAGCCGAGTTATTTAACTTGACAAATATTCAGTTTTAGGCGAAGAGGACTAAATATAAAGGATTAAACCTCAAAACTCTGCGTCACCCCCGATCACGTGACACTGAGACAGTGCAGAAGACATGTGTGACTCTGCTGTTCACAGCACTGTTATACATTCACTGGTTTACTGTCGGTCCCTTGTCATCTAGCCACAGAAACGATACTTGCACATACAAGAGTTACACACGAAGCCACTAGCTGTAGGCTACTAAATACTTTCCACCAGTGTCAGAGAGGGCATCCAAAATCCACCACAGACAACAGATCTGCTCTCCTCTTGACCTTGTTTTGTCTGCCCTGTCCTCTGTCGCACCCTTCTCAGCCTCACCCTCCTTCTGACTAATGGATTAAGGTAATAATGACATGGCTGTGCCCACATTCTGTTGGTAGGGTGAAAATTGATATTGCAGCTTTGTTGTTCTCACTAAACTGTTGATGAAAGTGCATTGCCCCGCAGCAATACAAGCTTTACAAGAAATGTAAAGCGCAGCTAGTGTTTCTGTCTTCCACATTTTGAAAGTTAAAGCACTGCAGAAGCAAATGTTTCGGGGTTGTCTGCCATATTAAAAGCTGTGCGACTCCATTGTCTCACCTATCAGCTTTCAGGTATTCACCAACGCTGATATAGATACAGTAATAAACTCAGGTTAGGGGCAGATTACAAAAGTGTTGGAATGCAAAGAGTCTGATTACATGGCCTTATCAAGCCCTTTCAGTCCCAGGCAACCCCCACCAACTCCACCACCATTATATACACATAGTTGAACAGACATACAGCAAACAACTCAGTGACCTCTGCTCTCTCCACTCAGTCGTCTCTGTCGCTCGCAAGAACAAGGGGAGTGCAAGCTGATACAAGCTCAAATAGTTTACTTTAAATGACACCTTTATTGATATGTCAGAGTTTATGTTTATGGATTTAGCTGATTTACACAGTTTTTTCTCTACAAAGGTTAATCCTAGCTATTGAAAGATGTCTTGCATAACTGACAACGAACAGACCTAAAGAAGGTAAAGTGTTTAGAATGTTTAGAAAAGACATTGTTTTGGAAAACTGAATTGAATTGAAATGTTATTACTTCATTATAAACCGGCTAGGGTAGTTCCTGGGACTCTGACATGTTTACATCAGTCGACGCTGATTTGTCTTCTCAAAAAAATACAAAAAAATTAAAATAGACTATGTGTGAATCAGCATTAACATGGTTACAAAAATGGCATGCTGTAATTTAAATCTAGAATTTGATTTTTTGTCAATACAAGGCTGCTGAGAAGAGGATATGAATTTTTTTGAGCTACCTGACAAAACATTACCAGAAAACACAACCCCGACGTCATCATTGCAGTAGTATTTCCACATGAACAAGGAATGGCTCCTTAAATGACATTCTAATGTTTTACATCTTTGTTACACCTGTATTATTCTTACACTTCGTCGTGTGAACTTCTTCCTTCCTGGTTTGATAAGTTCTCTTCACAACCGCCCAATCCTCTCCATGTAGATCTCTCTCAGCTCTGCATCATCA
This sequence comes from Coranthus polyacanthus, assembly GCA_037367275.1. NCBI lineage: Eukaryota > Metazoa > Chordata > Actinopteri > Kurtiformes > Apogonidae > Coranthus > Coranthus polyacanthus. The sequence continues at coordinate 27,906,729 of JAPQRN010000018.1, read as the reverse complement.
ATAACTTCAAAGGCACAAAAGCAGCTAAATTAGGTCCGCCACTTTCTTCTGTCATGACTAATGAGCTCTGCCTTCGTTTGTGTATTAGTCTCGCTCTGCTGTGGCTGTACCCCAGGGAACGGGCCACTGCTGTGCCTTCCCATGAACAGGTAAGCCCAAACAGATGACAAGACAACAGAATGGAAATAGAAACAATAGGGTTCTAGTTGAGTTTTGTTTGAAACACACACAGAGTTATATAAACTTGCAAGCAAATGCATCCGTTTACCCTTTAGTACAACATTAGGCACATGTTTGGCAGTTTGCCTGAAGACTAATCTACACAAGTGCAAAGCAATATGAAGAAATAAGACCGATATTTCATTGTTGATATGCCGGCATAACTGTATGTGCCCAGAAATAATGAACTTGACATAGACACACAAATCAGAGACACAGTTTCCACTTCATATATGTCAGAGAAAACCAAAGGAGACAATCTGAACTACACTGTCAGACAACCATAAGGAAGTGTTGATCTCCTTATGGTTATGAGAATCTGGCTCATTGTCAGAATAATCTTCCACAGCTTTTGGAAGCAGGGACATGACTGATTCGGCCTATCATTAAATAGTATGCACCCAATACTAAAAATACACATTGTTGCAATGATGAGATCATATACTCGGAAATAGAGAGACAGACTATGATTATAGGCTTTTGTCACAGGAAAGAAATGGTAATTTGTCAGCACCATGTCAAAGGAGGCCACAAAAGAAATCAACACTGTGACTGGCCAGTGGCACAAGGCCTTAGAAAAGCTTAGCTCACGCTTTTCCCAAACAATTTGCATTATCCTTAAATAAGTAACTTCAATGTGCCATCAGTAAATGTCGTTTTTATTAAGGCAGACACAACGTGGAACTCCTGCTCATAGAGTATAGATTCCATACTGATGTAATTTGATTCTTATTGATGAAAATTAGGCTCATGCGCTGGAATCAAGCAGAATGAATGAGCATTATGTGGTTCTAAAAGTTACGCAAAGCCCCTTTACTCGCATCTGTTTGTCAGTATAACACCAGAAGTGAAACAAGTGTTTTTAAATGTATCAGAAGCACCGGAAGAATCCCTATATCCTCCATGAAACACGACCATATTCACTTCAACGTAATTATATCCTTTACAGAGTTAACGAAACAACCAAAACGTCAACAACAAAAAAACCTTGCAGTTAAACCCATGAAGACTGCTCATCTACACAAGACTAACCAGGGCTAACACAGACTGGCTTATGGCACCGTTGTACGTGAGTCAATTATAAGTAAGAGACCTCTGAACTGGGATAAAGTGCAATGTACGGCAGTGGTTTATATGACCACACTGCAATACTGTGCTTAGATAAAAATGATTTTATGGCCGTGAGACATAATATCAGTTTGGATGGAACACCGGGTTCACTTGCCTCCACTTCCACTGTCATGTCTCCTCTCGATTTGGCTTTCTCTACAGTGGTTACTGTTGGAGTTCAAATAACTAAACACCACTTAACGTGTAGTTGTGTTTTTACAAACTAGATTTAAAAATCTTTTGATAACGTCCCGGGTTTCTTTGTTTGAAAATTGTATTGTTTGTCTGATGGAAAAGGGTATTCCCATGCAGTATCATGTCCAAAAGGTGGCAGTGTTGAGTTTTATAATGGTGCGCAAAGACATGACCAATCTCTTCAATCCACCTTTAATATTTTCGGTTAGTGTTTTTGACGTTGCCACTTAAACCAAAAAAAAAAATATATATATCTATCCGTATCCATTTATCTACAAATGAACAACTTCCAAGCAGTCATTAATATGTTCAACTCTTTTGATTAACGTTATAATTAGTGTTATTATTATTTTTATTTCCTTTTTGTTTGTTTTTTTTTCAGGGGGCCAACAAAATAAACGACGGTGCCATAAAAGAACAATATCATGGATAAAATAAAACACACAAGATGGGAAATGTTATTAATCTCTGCAATGCGACCCGTGATTATCCGCGTGTTAATGTGAGACGTGTGAAATCGTCTATTTGTCAGTCTATCCGCTTGTCTATTTCACATAACCCACGTTTTGTCCTTACTTTTCTTTCTGCCTTCTTTCTTGAACTGTTTCTTTATATTTAAATCGAGGTCCCCCTCCATTGTTAATGAGCGCGCAGCGCAGTCTCAACCGGCACCGGATGAATTCCAAACAAATCAAACTGTTGGGCCACATTAAAATTGCGATTAAAATTAAAATCATAGCAGGCAAAGAGTTAAGAGTCCGTCTCCCAGCTGACAGTCAGCTGATGGCCTTTGACAGTTGAGAAAAGTTTTGTTTCTGTAGGCTACTAATATGTTAATTAGCTCACAGACTGTGCGACCCTATTGGCTCTTCGTCCGAGTCAATTTCCCATTTCCAGCCTGACGTCAGGGCAGCTACAATGCTCTTAAACTCATCTGCTGTGTGATCCCTCTAAAAAATCGCCCCACCAGTCAGCGGCTTATAACGTGCGAGACTACATTTACTCCCTTACTTTCGGCTTTTTTTTTTACCCCTCTCCGCTTGCGCAATGCATTCATGAAGAAACGTGAAGTGTTAAATGTTTGAAATACAAAACCGCCGAATTTCATATGCTGAAAAAGGACTCCGCTACTCGTGTGCGCGGCACTGGTGTGTCTGTGCAATAGACTCTGCAAAGAAAAACTCCTCACACACGCCTGCAAGTCTGTGGCCGCAAAAAGGGACGCTGAAAAACTAATTTTTTTTTTTTCATTTTTTAAGACAAACGCCTAAAAATCAAACTGGCTCACGTTCTTCCTAACCAGCCCAGTTTGACAGCTGCTCTTCACCCCATTTGGAGGACTGTCAGCAGCAAGAGGATGGCATCAGAGCTGGCAATGAGCAACTCCGACCTGCCCACCAGTCCCCTGGCCATGGAATATGTTAATGACTTCGATCTGATGAAGTTTGAAGTGAAAAAGGAGCCGGTGGAGCCCGATCGCAACATCAGCCAGTGCAGTCGCCTTATCGCCGGGGGATCCTTGTCTTCCACCCCGATGAGCACGCCTTGCAGTTCGGTGCCCCCTTCCCCAAGCTTCTCGGCGCCCAGTCCGGGCTCGGGGAGCGAGCAGAAGACACACATAGAGGATTTCTACTGGATGTCCGGTTATCAACAGCAGTTGAATCCAGAGGCGCTGGGCTTCAGCCCCGAAGACGCAGTCGAGGCGCTGATCAACAGCAGTCACCAGCTCCAGTCATTCGATGGCTATGCCAGGGGCCAGCAGTTTGCTGGCGCAAACGGAGCAGGAGGCACCATGGCCGGAGAAGAGATGGGGTCCGCCGCGGCAGTTGTGTCGGCAGTTATCGCTGCTGCAGCCGCTCAGAACGGGGGGCAGCACCACCACCACCACCATCACCACCACAGCAGCAGCCACCACCAAGCACCCGGCGTCCAGTCCAACGGCACTTCTGGGACAAATCACCCACACATGCGCTTGGAGGAGCGGTTTTCAGACGAGCAGCTGGTCACCATGTCAGTGCGGGAGCTCAACCGGCAGCTACGAGGGGTCAGCAAGGAAGAAGTGATCAGACTGAAACAGAAGAGGAGGACCCTAAAGAACAGAGGTTACGCTCAGTCCTGTCGGTTCAAGCGGGTCCAACAGCGGCACGTCCTAGAGGGAGAGAAGACGCAACTCATGCAGCAAGTCGAGCATCTAAAGCAGGAGATCTCCAGGCTGGTCCGGGAGAGGGACGCGTACAAAGAAAAGTATGAGAAGCTTATCAGCAACGGCTTCAGAGAAAATGGATCCAGCAGTGACAACAACCCTTCATCTCCGGAGTTTTTCATGTGAGTCTCGACATTATCGTGAAAAAAAAAAAAAAGAATATCAGATGAGTTACTCAACCCCGCTTAAAAAAGTTTTCATTATGAAACATTTTTTTTTTTCTCATTTGGCTCAAATGCCTACTAGACCAAGAACTAATTCGTCAACTTTTTGATTTTTTGTTTTATTTTATACTTTTTTGAAAACAAGAGTTTGCTCAAGTCTGCGACTGGTTTTAGATTTGGAGGGCTGGTCATCCGTGTTTTTAATTTTGGAGAGGCATATTCAGAAAATGTTCATCTTCTTTTTTTTTTCTATCATACTCAGTATATTATGCATAGCCTGTTTGTCAAGATTTTTCATCGTTGTTCATTAGATTTGCAGTGTTTGAGTAAAATATGATTTTTGAAAGTTGATCCAACTTTATGCCGCAGTATACGAAGTGTGCATGCGAGCACTGAGTATACTCTCTGAAGTTCATCAACTTGCCCCTTTTCATCATTTTACTTTTAATTCAGTGTACAGTTATCTGTCAAACTGCATCCATCGACAATATGTTTTTGGTCTTTTTTTTTTTTTTTTTTTTTTTTTTTTAATCTTTCTTTTTTCTTTTTTTTTTTTGTCTGCCAAACTTGGAGGATTGCGAGCCTGCCGTTTTAACGCCACCTCATCTCATACGTTTGCTTGTTATTGTGTTGAGCAACAAAAGACTATATCCATTACAAACTATTCATTGTTTTTAAAGAGATGTGTTATTGAACTGCCCTGCATGCTGGACATGTATGGTTTTTTTTTTTTTTTTCTTTCTGTGCTTGAAGATGTCCTTTTTGTCGGATGACTCCAGCATGGCATTCATACTTCATTTATGGCCTCTTCACTTTTTTGGGACAGCAACAAAAAAGTGACAGGACTTCCCACCCCTTGTAATCTATACAAGTGCATTTCAGCTGTGTTGAAGTGCACGACCATCGGCTGTCATTAAGCTGCAGGGAATGCGCTATGCATTCCTGATGGAAGTTGATCGGCGGGGATCCGGTGCGAGGGGAAAAGAAAAGACTTCACTATTAAGGAAATCACCTATCCCTTTCCTGGAAGTTTAGTCTGTTGCTTAAAGCCTATTGTTATTTAAAGATATTCCATTGTGCATTTGACAACCTTTGAATAATTTTAAAAGTATAATTTAAGTAAAAAAAAAGTTTTAAAATATAAGTTGCAAAAGATAACATATTCTACAGGTTGAAGCTTACTAGGATAATTAATAAGGAGAAAAGACTGCACAAAGGTATTTTTTTATATTGGTTTAGAGAAATTGGCTCGGCTCCAATTTATACAATGAGCAGTATTGTGTAGTGCATAAACAGCGCTTTTTGCAGCATGTGCTTCAAACAGAAGTGTGAGAGCTCTATTGGTCTCCGCCGAACATTTCATTATTGTATTTCACAAAGTATTGTTGGAGAAAATAATTCTCGGAGCTGGAGTTTAAGTACGTTGCCATGCTTTTGGAAATATGTTTCATGAATGAACTGAAATATTTTGGACTGAAATGCACTAAAAATGTTATCATGTAGAAGTTAAGGAAAAGTTATCTCCACATCTTAAGAGGATAAGTTTGGCATTCTGTTACGACGTAATCGTAACGTTTTCATACTTTATTATCAGTTTAGGCAAAACTGTTGTTTTTGTCTCAAACACACTCAATATTTGCAAAGCAATAATTATTATATTCAATAATGTCTGGACATTGTTAGATCGTCAGGGATTGACACCCTGCATGTACAAAATGAGGGAGTACCATTCGCCATTAAATCTTGAAAATATGTTAATTAATCTTTCATCTTATATATAGTATATATATATATTTTGCTGTGCAAAATTATTTCACTCACTAACCATATGTGATGTTCATATGTGCTCGTTTTTTTCATTTCATACAATTAAATGATATGCAATAAATGTATGTAATTGTCTTCAATAAGTTTCTCACTTTTCTTTTGACGTGTCCACAGAATTTTTTGCTGTGATTGAAACATAATGAAATCAGAAAAGGGATCAAAACTTGATGAAGATTACTGCACTGTATTTAAACACTTTATATTTGCTGATGGCGCCCCTTTTCATGCATTTCAAGGTATATGTAAGTAACACCGATTCACCGAATCAGAAACCTGATTTTTTACAACACTTATTTCTAATTTTGCTCCAAAACCAATTCAGGTTCAGGCACTCTGCACTTTGACGCATCACAGTTGTGCACGTAAAACGCTGAGATACAAGTCCGTTGTCACAGATAAGACGATGAACACACAAACAACGATTACAACACACTATGGCCTACAGTTTGACGTATTCCTGTAATAAAATGTTATTGTGTGATGCACGTTCTTTAGCTGAATATTTCATCTTCTCAGACCTCAAACATAACTGTGAATGAAAAATTATTTTAGGACATAATGACGCTAAAACATAGACTTAAAGTGAAAAACCCACTTTTTTTTGGGCTATTTTTTGTTCCATTTTGTTTCATGATTTCAGTTTTGGTTCCATTTTCAATCATCTTTACATCAAAGTCTTATTTATATACAAATATTATTTGTATATTTCTAAACATATTTCAATTCATGAACACTACCTCATTTGTGATGACTGAAGCCAAATCTGATTTGATATATTTTGCATCTAAATTTATCATGATACGGTAATAACAACAATAATACATGACCTATGTGTTTGTCAGTTTCTCTTTGCATGTGTGAGTGAGAGTGAGATGTGAGGATGTGTTTGTACATGTGTGGCTGTGAACACATGTTTCAAACATGCAGTAGTGTGAATGTCAATATGTGTATTTTTCCCTTAAATGACAGTATGTCCGAATGACATATTCTCGCGTCTATACATGTTCTAGTATATGCAATCCCATGTTCCCTTTTTCATATTGTATGTTTACGTGTTGTGTGCTTGGACAATGTATGCGTACTGTCTTTAGCATACCACTGTTCTGTTTGGCTGTCCTATGTTCCGCCCGCGGTAGGCTATCCTGTATGTCACAGGGCCTGGATGTTGGCCTGGAGCAGACAGCTCTCAGACAGGGGTACAATGAGGGCACAGTCATGTCAGGCATGTAAGGGGGCGCTGGAGAAGGTGCCAATGTAAGTCAGCCACTGCGGTGGGCAGAAGAGGCTCAACGCTGCTGTAACCAAGCGTTCATTTCAGCTGGTGTTTAGACGTTGTAACTTCACTCATCGTAACTTCTGAACTGCACGATACAATACAATACAAAACAGTTTTTTTTTTACCTGCAGAGGAAAGTAAGTTTCCTCTTGAGAAAGTTCTAAATTTATGGCACTAGGAACACCGTTGTGGGCTTCTTGTTTCATCATTTCAGAATATTTTTGCTTGTTAAAACAGGAAGTCCAATGTGCCAAAATACGCTTTGAAGAAACACAAACGTTTCTGAGGACAGATGCAACTTAGATTTTCCAGCACACTCATAATCTTTTCGCATCTTAGCCACACTTAGTGGCTCACAGGCTGTGAGCAGGAAGGACACCTTTCATAAAACTTAACCACACAGCCACAGTGTGTTAACAAAGCAGGAGTGATTAACGACATTTTGAACTAGTGGTCTTTGCAGTATAAATTTTTATACATCTTAAATTTATATATACATAAAAAAAACAAAACTTCTGCATCATGTGTCAGTAATGCTGTGTAGCTCATCAGAAAAAAAGAAGAGCTTAAATCCAACACTTGTATCCTACTCTGTTTTTTGTGCCTTCCTCTGCTGAGGTGTGTGCTGCTGCTGTGGTGGCTGATTTGCCCAGAGTGAGGGGAGAGACTGAAACAATAGTCGGGCTTGGGCTGAATTAAATGATTTTGCTGATGATTAATAGTGGTGTGAGCCACTGGCTCCTGCGATGTAGAGATGATAAATCGTGAGTGCAGCTCCGTGCAGCTGTGCCAGTGCTGGGTCTTAGCATGCACACACCATGCAATTTACAGCCAAGGCGTTCTCCTTCTTCCTCAATTTATCTAATTACATCTATTTGATCTAAACAGTAGCGCTGCTATATTTTCATATTTCATATTAAGAACAACAATGTGTTGAATGACTTCAGGAAGGAAAAATTGTTGCTCTACCACTTTTAAAGAACATGTTGCAATGCTCACCATTTCAAAGAGAAAATAATTTTTCTTTACTTAGGAATTGGCTTTTCTTTACTTGCCTAAAGACTGCATTTATGTGGTGGGTTTTTTTCATGTGTTTTGAGTGGTATGTCAGAAATGAAAACTTGGTTTCTGTATAAACTGCCTTGTTAGAATTGTTAGCATGTTTACTTTGATTGTTTCTGTGTTGGGATAGACCTGCTATGTCCATAGACTAGAAGTAAGAACACACTCACCACACAAACATGAGGAATGAAAACACACTCACCAGTCTCAGCAACAACAACAACAACAACAACAACACACAAACAATAAATGACCCTGCATAGATTTGCCACAGCCTTTTGTTTCACGGCATGATGTCTCTCTGTATTCTGGCATTTTCAAACACGTCTGTCTTCAAGTTAAAATGACATTTGCATGGAGACAGATCTAATTTGCAAAAGCTGTTTCCCCTTATATCTGTGGCAACAGTGTGCAAGGGTTATGCAAGTGATAAATCTATTGATCTTCTGATGATGCACTCTGTGGAACACTGGCGTTATGCGGCTTGACAGCAAAAGATGCAACACTGTGTTCATTCAAGTAGCAGTGTGTCAGTTCACAGATCCCAAAGTTAGAGCTGGTTGTGGGTTTGAATTCTTACAAGCTTCAGAGGGTGCCAGAGGAAGGGCTAGAGAGGATCTGTTGTTTGGCTCTTTGCGTGTGAATCTGCATCTCTTAACTCACACCGGCTTGTGTGCAAAGTCAAATAATGCCCGCATGTGCTTGTAAATAAATGCGTACGTGTCGGTGCGTGCATGTGTGTCTCTCTCTGGTGGTCTTTTGGAGAAGAGGATGAGTGGAGGTCAAAAGTTACAATGCACAAGGCTGCTCTCAAAGTCATCAGAGTAATCCCTGCCCTGGAGAGCACATGCTCATTTCCTCTACTCAGAACCCACTGAATGAGATGTATAGTACACGAACATCCGACATGGTACAACACACAGTAAATTCAAGACTTCAACTTCAACTGGCTGCCAGATTTCTTTGTCTATTTCCTGTATTTTAACGCAGTCTGAGAGAATCAACTCTCAGCATACTCATTTTTGTCAAATAAGTAGGATTTCAACTAAATCTAAATCAAAAACAGTACGAAGTAGATACGTTTTTTTTTTTTTGTGTGTGTTTTCTGTGTACGTGCTATAATATTTGATTGTTGGGTTTTATGACTTGATTCCAAATGAGAAATGTATCAAGGTTTAAATAAACAAAAGATATTTACATGCAATATGCAGCACAAATGTTGCATGTATTTTTAAAACGTGCAGAACAGGGCGACCATGGCACTTGGTTAAGGCCTGTCAGGCTTTGTTTCATGTTGTCAAATATTTATTACGCTGCGCCAAGCAACTGAAGAGAATAACGTAAGTATAGAAATGATGACAAAAGTAAGGCAGTACAGTAGACTGATGAACATTGTCACAGCACCATGATTGTCATTTTATTCTCACAAACATCAATCGAAAACTGAACTGTGGGTGTTGCAAAGATTACAAAACAACAACTGAAACTTGAAAATGATTGATCCCACTATTATTTCAGTTTTAGCCCTGCGTTTACACTTGGGGCAAACATATACAGTCACAACAACCCTACATAAAACTAAACAATCAAAAATAATTCAATAAAAAAAAAAAGCCATGTAGTTATCTTCTCTCTAATCTTGCAATGAATCCAAAATAACTAAATGTGATTAACTTTAACTTGCAGGTTCTGCTTAAAAAATAACTTGGTAAAGTCACTGAGCTCGATAAAAATAAAAGAATGAAATGCTTTACATTATATTTTTGGTGACCGACACGTCCATATTCATAGCACACGCGGAGACCAAAAAAAAAAGTAAAAAATCATTTTACACTGTATATGAGAGGTACAGTACAGAACCCCTCATTCTGAATTAAACACCAACAGGGAGGATTTTCTTTTCTCTTTTTTTTTCTTTTTGGCAGAAAGTCACAGTGTGTTTCAAATAGACATTAAGAGAATACGCATGGTGTCATTAGAGAGTTGTCCTTGAAAGACTGGCTGCAGGTTATGTTGATAATGAGGTGGTTGGGACTTGCTGAGGTAATTTTATATGTCTGTAAATGGACCCAAACCAAGAGACTGTGACTTAAATAAATTCAACACTATCTCTCAGCAGTCCCATTGCCCAAAAGGTGACAGAGTGAAAAAAGGTAAGAGATTATAGTAAGAGAATAGTGACATCCTTTTTTATTTTTTTTTAAATGAAAGAAAATTCTTTAGAGATATAAAAATTGACCATTTACGCGTCATGTTTTAATTGCAGCATAAGTGAAATTTCTTTCTGTAGATTTTGAAACCATCCTTTTTGAGAAACGTAGAGCTCCAGCAGAGCAATTTAAATGATATATAATGCAATGAGAATTTAGCCACTTTGAGATGATAAACAACCAATATTTATCAGAGTTTTTTTCTTATATGTTTCTCCTCTTTGCACATAAAGTGTAGGCACTTGTAATGACGCAGTAGTGAAGACTTATAAATAATTATATAGCATGCCTTACGACATGAATGAGACATGCATTTTAAAGAAGTGGTTTGCTTTCTCACACGCACTGAAGTTTTGATGTAGTAGTTCTTTCTCTGTAGTAGTTGTTAATGTTTTACCATTTCAGCAGAATATTGCCTGAAATAAAGGTATCTCATACACTTGATTTCGATGCAGTCAGGCTGCAGATTCGATATATTCTGTTGAACTGATTTACGAGCATTTATTTGAAAATCTCGTGATTTAAAGTTTCCGTCATTACAGAGCATGGATAAAGTCTTTCCACCACTATCCTTTTCCACAGTATTCTAAATGCACCCTTGTTGTCATCCTCGTACAGTCAGCTAAGAGCTACGCTAAAGCTTTCAGTTGCGTCGAAACATTTTACAGTGAGTGCGAATAACTCACTGGACCTATAGATTCGCATACATACACCGTGTATATTGGCAGTGTTGTGAAAGTGTCTGTCATGAAGCGCGATAAGTAGTCCTCTTCACCCTCTACCATTTATTTTGTCAGCACATTAAATTCCCTCACAACTAATTATATAATCTGAATAAATAAGCAGGTATAAAGACCTTGCCATTACACTATTTTGCCTTTTCTGTGTGATGGCACAATGTATGCTTAGATATTTTAGTTTTGTCTCTTGTGGTTACAGTGTTTTGATGCATGCGTTCTGCCTGTAGAATCTATTTGCATGCAAATTTTTACATTTCCCTCTGCATCAGACGCTTACTATGATACATGTACTGTATTTCACCAGACAGACAAGGTGAGAGAATCCCACTCGGAATAGATCTACTTGTTTCTTTGTGGTTGTTTGTGTGCGTCTGAATGTGTGTGTGTGTGTGTGTGAGAGAGAGTGACACACAGTATAGGAAACAAATGGGGGAGAAAGAGAGAAGAGAGACACATTGCATTGATGATTATTTATTCATTCTTATATATTTTGTCCAATCTTATCTGCCCCTTTAGGTCATCGAGAAAATTCCTCCATCTGTGATTTCAAGCCCCATTCCTCCGTGCCCTTGGGTCCCTGAGGTAAAACACTTCTTACTTGATCTCTCTCAGCTTTTTTTTTTGTTTTTCTTTTTCATGTAAGTTCTGGTTTGTTCTGTATAATAAGTCTACAAAATCCTATTTGTGTCGGAGCCGTTTTAAAAATAATAACATCTACATTTCTGCATTATTATTACTAGTCACGTTGTTTCAATTTTCTTTTATATCACATGCATCTATAGATTAAATATTGATTAATATTAGACTCTAATAGTAAAATGAAAGAGGCTGTAGTCACCGCATACAGTATTAAGTGTTTTAAAGCATACTGCACATGCCAGTAAGCTTCCATAATGGATGCATAATGTACTGTATCTTGTCAGTTCCAATTCATATGCATACTCCTTTTTTATGTTGACAATATCTCTCTCCATCACATCTCTCCAATACCATAACTTTACAGACTAGTGTATGCATTTTCCCACCTTATTTAAATCCATGAAGCAAAACAGATATGAAGTTTTCAACCCTCCTCGATCAACAGCCCAACTAGCAGATTATAGCAGCCCATTCAAATGTAAATTACGTGTTCAGATATTGTGTGAAAAAGACTCAAAGGGAAAGCAGAGAGTGTCGGACGGCAGGAAAGGCAGAGTGAAGAATAAGCTTCTGGTCCTGAAATCAATTCACAGAGACAGAGAGGAACCTGGGTAAATGTATATTGCAAACCCAATTGTTCCTATAATGGTTTCACTGATTGTTCCATAGCTCTATGATGTGTTTGGTCAAGACACATGAGGGTAAGAGAAGGTTTGAGCTTGTATTCATGATTTTGCACCTTGGTCCGGTAGAATGCACAGTATATGCGTGTGTCCGTGTGTTTGTGTGTACATGACTTTTATCCAGTGTTATTTACTTGATTGTGTCTAAGTGGGGCGTGGGATCAGTAGCTGGCACTTCTCCAGGTCCACTTAACTTCAGGAGGGGAAACAGGACAAAAGCCATCAGGGATGACAAGGACAAATCATCTTTAGATGAAGTGTTTTAAGTGCTTTGATTCTCCTCCCACGTCATCACTGTGAATTAGATGCCCTCTGTTCACTGCTAAGGGGTGTGGAAATAAACAATGCCAAGGGAACGGATGTTAAACGAATGAAAGTGGAAAACCATGAGGGTGTCTATCTTAGTCGGTCTCGTAAATCTCAGCTCCCTTGCCATGCCACTGAGCTACACTGATGTTGCACTCTGACGATCTGCCAGCCAAGCTTAGAGGGTCTGCGTGCGGTGTGGTCTGGTCGATCCTGTTCTTAGCGGTCTCAACCAAGGCAGACGTTGCAGGCAGAGCCATGTCTTTGTTTTATGCAAATCCATGCATATGAGGAGGGGGGGAGGGCGATGAGCAGTCTGGCCACGTAGCTCCAGGAGGACAGGCTGAGTGATGGAGATGGAGAGCCAGGTCTCAGTGTCCTTGCCTGGGGAAAGAGTGTCCTGACTCTGGCCTGGACTGCCTAGACACCACCAGGACACTGTGTCACCGTGCCTCTACCCCACCACTGAGAGAGAAAAAAGATTTGTCCAGCCTTAAAAGTATCGATGCTACAAGATGCTGAGTTAGGGAGGAGATAAAGAGAGGTTAAGTTTGGTGTGAGTCTGCCAGTGTGCCATACCTGTGACTGCTGTGTGTGCATATGTGTGTGTGTGCTATGAAGGCAGGCACACCTCAGGGGTTCACCATGCAAAAAGACAGTGGAGTTCAGAACCCAGCAGGGAGTTGAAGGACCTAGAATTTGCTGACAAAGATAAAATGCCAGGTGTGTATATATACTGTAAGTGTGTGAAAGAGGCTGAGTGTGAGCTGAGTGCAAATATAGACTGGGAAAGCAGGGTTATGTGTGTGTATGTATGTGAATTTGTGCATGCATGCGTTGACACAAAAGCATACTGTAACAGGTAGGAAAGACCACCATCCATGTGGAATAGCCAGGTGGTTCAGGTGAAACCTGCTGATACAGTGTCACCCACCACAACTAGGCGCAACACTCAGTTCTCACAAGCGTTTGGTCTTATGTCTCTTTCAATCAGTACAGTATATCTGTACAGCAAATGATATTTTGTGAATGTTTTGTGCACCCATCCTGCCCTGCTCACCCATTTTTAAAGCTGCTTGCAGATGGTAACGGTTGGTCGGAGGCTCTTCTGTCAGAGAGAGCTCTATTTCTGGGTGCCAGGATGTTGGTCTCAGTCACTGAGGGCAGATGAAATTGATCCAGATTGACCTGTCATGTGGAGGAGAAAATGAATGAGATAGAGAAGGGGTGCAGAGGCCATAGAGAGAAGGGGGAGCAGTGCAAAAGTATAAAAACAACCTCCTGCTCCATATGGGTCAAAAGTCAAGGGATGATTTATTCAAGACTGGGTGTTGTGCCTCCTTCCCCCGCCTCCTCTCTGCTCCACCTGCCTCTCGGAAAGGAGTGAGAAACTGGAGACTGCTCAGGAGGAGCTGACTATATTTAGCCTTGGTGACCAAAGACACTGTGGTCTAACTTTAAAGTTAAAAATATAGATAGGCATGTACGGTGAGATGGATACAGTTTTAGTCACTATCATGCACAAAATTTCTCATCTTGGACCCAATCCGCCTGAAGATAGAGAACGAAGTGAGTCTGTGAGTCTGTAGCAGCCACTGGGTCTGATTTTATACACATGTATTAATTCATTAGAATTATTCTTCACGTCTACCTAAATAAATAAATATCTAAATAACTTTTCTAAATAACTTTTTGATAATGAACTAAAATGTTCTGTTATACTGTAAATGGTTATTGTGTGGCAAATAAATACAGTAAGAGAAGCAAGCAAACAAACAAACAAAAACAAGTAAGAGAGTAAGAAAGGGAAAGATTTATGGCCACATTTGTATGTGAAGTGGTACTAGATTTAGCCCTGTGTGTTTGGGCAGAGCTCCACTTTGCTAATTATTTTCCTGTGGCAGAGTTCTCAGCATGGCGCTCCTCTCTCGCTCTAAGAAAAGAGGCTCAGCAGTAAGTGCTTAGTCAGCCCTACTCTGGGTGTGAGATACTGTTGAGTCTCTGGTGGACTGTCGGGGAGGCGGAGCAGCACGGGATCAAGCCATCGTAAGGGCGACGGCTTTGAGAAGAGGGAAGGCCCATTATCACCCCTCAGTGAGAGAAAGAGTAATAAAATACTACTGGTGCTGACCATGAATGAGAGCTCGGTATTCCTATCTGTCTCAGTCCTCATGATGATGAGGCACTCATGCACTATTACTGTAGATTTTTTTTTTTTTTTTGCATGTCTGCCTGGGCTGGCAGTACAGTATGTGCTGAACAGATACCACTTACAGAGGCAAAAAAAAAGGGAACCCCAGTCACCGTGGACCTAGTTGTTACAAAAGTCTACAAAGCTGCACTCATAAGCCATTAGTAAGGGCATGGACTTAAAAATGTATAAACACATCATAGTTAGTTTCTCTGCTGCCTTTATCTCTGTGCCAATCTGTCAGTCATTCAGTGCAGAGGAAACTATCTGCGTACTGTTTCTCTCCTCCCTCTCTATTTATAATCCAATGTCAAACTTGTCTTTCTTTCTATCTCTACCCCTCGTTTTAGAGTGACACGAAGTTCCTCCTCTTCTGTCTGCCCTGCTATCCTCCAAATGACTCTCCTCCGCCTCCCAAACAAACTCAGCTTCCTTCCCCTCGCCTCTGTTCCCAACATCACTTTCCCTCCCTCCCCCTCCACCCTCCTTTCTGCCTCACACTGCACCTGCTTCCCTCCTGCTCTCTGCTCCCTCTCCAAACGTCACTTTTCCCCTGCTCTCCTCCTCCACTCCTATTCTCCCCCTCGTTAGCTTGATGAATGGCTTCACTGCAGGGAAAGTGCTGATTTTCATCCCTCTGTCTGATTTCTGCTGGCTGTTATTAATTTCAAACACTCAGAGAAAAGCAAGTGAGTCAATAAATAAGGAAATGAACACACTTCATCCTGCCATACAGCAACTCTCACAGTCATTCACCCAGGGTACAGGTCGTCTTTGGAGGCCAGGCCTGCATTTATACTGATAGAGTTTAGCTCCACTCTCGAATCACAATATGCTTCAATATTTTTAAAGCAAAAATAAAAGTCACCTGGTACCACTACATCAGATCAAATGAGCATGTTTCTGGAGAATTTCAGTATCTTTCTTCGCTCAGACAAACGGGACCAGCGGGAGACAGAACTGTACAAAGTAAAAGCTCAGGAGAGACCTGCAATGTCCCCTCTCATCTTTCATACCACCGCACCATTTAAGAAATGTATACAGAGAGTTACAGTATGAAGGGGGATAGTTTAGATGCAGGGTGAAAGAGAGGCAATAAGCAGCAGCAGCCTAACAGAGTTATTGCTGCACATTAAATGATGGTGTCCACACAGTGTGGCTCGGGCTCTATGTCTAAGTGCACATTACTTACATTCCAGGCTTAATGCATTGTACCTCCCTGTTAACATCAAACACAAAACAACCCTTTTAGACAACACACTGTTTCTTGCTGTCAGACAGGAACACATGTACCAAAAGTTGTTATGCTCTATTTTATGTGTTTAATCAAAATGAGCATATTTAATCAAAGTTAGATCACCATAATGCATGCATAGACACAGAAATTAAAGCCTGAGATGTCAGCACACTGTTTACAAAGTGTTAAGACAAACAGTCTGGTGGAGTGTCCCATTAATACATGCGTCTGAGACATACGCATGTCCTCAGTTATGTGGTCTGCAGCGAGGGTTATGTTTCCCTCAACACTGCCAATTATATTATTGGTATCACATTAATAAACGGATTTCATCAGCACCAACACTTGTATAATTTCCCGACAACTCTGTATGTGTATGTAACAATGTACATAACCATTAGATGGACTTTTCTCTGCACACTTTATGTACAGTAAGTAAAGATGTCACCATTCGGATTTTGAGTTTGAAAATGTCTGCAGTTGATGCAAAGGAAAATAGAGAGTGCATGATGTCATGAAGAAAAGTGTAAGAGGTGTTAGGTGGTGTATTTATTTTTTTGACCAAAGTTCAACTCCGCACTGGACTTTATTTTAGAATCACAAGTAATGTTTGTGCCAAGCGTTGTGGTGTGTGGTGTGTGTGTGTGTGTGTGTGTGTGACAACTTTGGCAGTTAATGGATTCCCAGAGGGTCCACTGCAGCCTTTGTATATGTGTGAATAAATATTGATAAGAAGGATTTGAAAAGTTTCTGAAAAATCTGCTACATCATTCTGAAAACCTGAAAATATGATAAAAAAATGTACACTACTATAAACATCCCATTAAGTTTATTGTCATTCTTCATTTAATCTATGAGGAGAGGAGAAGGAGAAGGAGAAGGAGAAGGAGAAGGAGAAGGAGAAGGAGAAGGAGAAGGAGAAGGAGAAGGAG
>JAPQRN010000018.1:27858743-27889635 GCA_037367275.1 Coranthus polyacanthus | reverse complement strand
AGGAGAGGAGAGGAGAGGAGAGGAGAGGAGAGGAGAGGAGAGGAGAGGAGAGGAGAGGAGAGGAGAAGGAGAGGAGAAGGAGAGGAGAAGGAGTGGAGTGGAGTGGAGTATTGTATGTATTAGTTGTAGCTGCAGGGGTAGTGGAGCCTGTATGTCTGCTTCATAGCTCTGTGAGCGCAGACATAACTATTGTGTTTACAAGGCTGAGTTGCTCTTACTGTTAAATTATTGGGGTGGGGGCACGTTAAAAGGAGGAGGAAGAGAAGGAAGGGGGGTGGGGGGAGTAAATATTTGTTCCTCTCTCTCATAGTTCTGGTTAACCAGGCTGAGGAATGCTCTTTGGATTTTATAATTACAGAGTTTGGGTATAGTGTCACCCTTGCAGAGCACATGGCCTCAGAGACCTGGGAGAAAGGGGGCTTTCTACAGACACAACGTAGTGACTCAGCCCCAAAGTGTGGAGGCTGAGGAGCAGCACACTTGTCACTACAGTCGAAGAGGCATATTACGTTAATGGCCATTTGCCGTGAGGTTACTCTCAGAAGTGTAACACAGGCACACCAGGCCAGACCAAGCTGTGAACTCCGCTGGTCACCACACTGTTGTCTTTTTGTTTAGCTGGAAGGGTGTGTGACCCCTGGGAAAGAATGTTGTGGCAGAGAGCAACACAGAAATCACAAGAGACTTGCAGTTCTGGTTTGCAACTCTTTTCTTAGAAATAAGGAAACTCTTCTCATTTTCACACATGTGTGCAACCTCTCTATTGAACATACACTGTGGCTTCACTGCTCTGCAATGCTCTTACATTTTTTTTCTCTCTGCAACCTGGCCATTAAAGGAGAGCGATGAGTTCACAGCTGATAGTCTCTGGTTGCGAAGAGCGCAGAGCAGTGTAGGATGACATTATCGGAAGCGGCTGCATATAGATACTAAAAAAAAGAAGACACAAACAGAAAGAGAATACTATGGCGCACTTCTCTCAGTATAAACTTATGTCTGCTTGGATTACACTAATGACCCCTGACAAACCATAATAAGACACATGCATCTTTATGGATACTAGCCATGACCAAAGGAATGGCCCTGTGTTTACTTTCCAATTTCAAATTCTGTAGTTTGTTAGCTCCATCCCTCCATCCAAAAACAAAAAACATCATTAGTTTCCTGCTGTGTCTTTAAACCAATAGTTCATGAAATGAAATTAAAAAAAAACATATGGATGCAAGCAAATGCATCTTCAGTATACAACCCAGTATTCCACAACTGCCATTAATGAGAGTGATGTGAAAGGAGGGTGATGGAGAGGGACAAAGCTTTCCCTCTATCCCTGCGGCTGAAGCAGAATAGTTGTGGTGACGGGTTGTGACAGCTGAGGGAGCGAGGGAGCAAGAGGGGAGTATCACTCCAAAATCCCCAGGAAACGGAGAGGAGGAAAGAGTAATTTAGGATGAACTGCCTGCTGTAGCCTCGCTTAGGCAGTCTGTTTCTGTTGTCTTCTATCCTTTGAGCATACTGTACACACAAGCATTCACTCTCTATCTCCCTGACACACATGTACAGAATAGGCTTTGGGTAATAGCTATTTACTGTAAGAATTCTTTTATTAACTCTCTAGTCACTACATTTTCATAATGATTCAGCCAATAAGTATTAATATTGGTTTCATGGCTGCGTCCCTTGAGTCAAAATTAGACATACGTCAAACATGTATGGCATTCCAGAATTAGGTGCACACGGGACCAGCGCACTGACTCTCATTTCCTTCCCCCGTCTCTTGATAGTATCCCTAATAGACCTCTCTCCCAGTGGCACACTGCTGTTGCAACATTCACCTACTATTGCTTTAATGAGATGTCTGTGCCGTTGTGTGTGTGTGTGTGTGTGTGTGTATGTCTGTATGAGTGTGTGCATGCATCTGTGTGTGCCTGAGAAAGAAAGATGTTAGCGATCCTTGTGGCCCTGTTTATCTCCACCCTTGTGTTGAAGTAGAGGGAGGTCAGAGGCAGGGCTGCTTGTATCTATCTCCATTCCCACGGCTGCTGTCTCACAGGCACAGTGGTCACAGGAGGATGAAAAGACTATAGATTTTTTTTCTCCTCCTCCGTACACTCAACAGAGCAGGGAAGATTAGACAGAAGATGAGCACAGCCTGGCCCATTCAAAGCAGCTCTAAGCCAAACACTGGAGGCACCTGACCCCAGCTCTGTGGTTCATGGCGCACACACACACACACATACATACTCACACACACAGACTAAGACAAGATCTCTTGGTTCAGTTTTCTGGTTCAAAGCCTGGTCATATAGTGCCTGGGTGTTAAACACTGACCCTTTGACCTCTGTATATTAACATGCTTATTGCATACAGGCACACACACATGCATGTAAAACAGAGACGGAAAAAATAAGCACTCACACTCACTTCACAGCAGCCCCAGATGGAGGCTGACAGTTGCATTTGTATAATAAGATATTTTGGGGAAAACGTGATAGACAATGAGGTGAAGCAAGTCAGGAGGGAAGAGAAGGAGAACCATATGGGGCGGGATAGTGAAAGACAGAAAAAATTGATGCAGGCAAAAAGAAACAGGGTGATAGAATTCAAAGCCGTGCTGTCTGCACAAGCAATTAGAATAATTTCAGTTTAATTTGAGACAGGCTTATCAGTTTCAAGTTATGTCTCCTCCCTCTCCTCCTCCTCTTCCTCAACCAGAATGCATGAGAGGTACTCATACCTAAAAACTGACAAGCACACACTGATAGTTGCAATATGGCTGCCTCCTTTCCTTCTTGCTGCTCATGACAAAGAAATAAATATATGCAAACATCAGGTCAGCAAAAAGGCAATACCAAGTTTCTGAAACGTAGTCGCTCCATCTAAAAGCAAATACCCCAAACTCTGAGCTTGTTATGTGTCTTTTGTGTATTATTATTATTATTATTATTATTATTATTATATTACTTATTTACTTCATGTTTGTGTGTGTTAAAAATCATAATCATATGTTTTGGTTCAAGTGAGCATTCGCTTTCTATTTCTCACTTCACCTACATCATACAGCAAATTTGAACTGTTTTGCTTTCTACTGAGGTTGGAACTTTTGTGAAAAAACGATATGGAAAGGCGAAAGAACAGACCGCAGCAGAGAATGTGTGGGTGAACGAGAAAGCAAAAAGAAAGAGATTCCGGATCGTATCATTCGGTCTTTCGTTATTGTTTGGTCTTTCTTTATGGAGGTTATTCAATCAATTAAAAATAGAAACAAAAGTTCAGCCATGCACGTCGTTATGACATGCATTCGTTAAAATTTTATTGGCCACAATGATACGGTTCCTTGCAAATTTTTAAGCATGTTTGACATAAATAGTAATTGATGAAGTCATGGTTGCCTCGCTTGGGAACAGCGGGGGCAGACCATCACCCTGACAATGTGACTTTCACCTGTGTCAAACCTGACACGAGTTGTCACTAGATGGCTGCTTTAAATCTTTGCAGAGCAGCAAACGATTTTAGCACTAAACTAATAAATTGAGAATTCCCCTGAGAAAAAACAATCTCACTTTTGATAATTGCTCAGATCCTCATGCGCAATACTTAGCACAGCCACTGTGGTCAAACTGTTGACAGTGTTGCTGATGCCGATGTGATGTGACAACCGACTAAACTTTCTGCTGCTCAACATGCACAACTGTGGCAGGAAATGGTCAGTGTCAGTTATGACTAAGGGCATGCTGTGTTACTTGTACAGTGTGTCATGTAGCCTGGTTTTAGAGCATTCAATCAAGTGTGAACCAGAGGCCTGCTTCTGTTATTCACATGTGGCTCGAAACTGCCTCTGTCAGCATGTGTGTGCATGTGAAAAACATGGGAGAAGGATAAGAAAAAAGTTCTATAGAGAAGTAGGTCTTTTTAAGACACACGATCAGGTTTGGTGTGTGTTGTTAAATAACAACAACAAATCAATAATTGCACATCATAAGGGAACAAATGAAAATTGTCAGCAAATGTTTATGTATCTACTTTTGTAAACTGGGTTTGAAGATGTGAATAGACAGTACCTGTGTCTATACATGGAAAGCTTTAATGGGCATGCCCAGAGAAAGGCGGCAAGGTGGCAGCATGTCTGCGTCATTTGGGAGGTTTGCTGTTGTCACGGACACTCAGAGGGCAGCGTTCCAGTGAACAGGAGGTGGGTGCAGTGACATAAGCAGGGCGCAGTGCCCTTACCAAACACGATATCTCACCACACCTACATATGGAGGGGTCAAGGGCATACACTAACCGAGTTACACACACACACACATGCACATGTGGTTGTGGTATGTAAAACATCTGTCTATTTTAGGACATTTTTGTCTTGCAACATTTCTTTGCATTTCATATTGTGTGCTTTTCAAAGTAGTTACATCTTTTTTTTCAGTTTGAGAGTACATAGAGTACAACACAGAGAGAGTGTAGTTCCATACACTTGGCAGCATCCTGCACACACACTGTGTGAGTGCTGTAAATAGCCAGAGTGTGTTGTGCATCTCTGCTGTGTTTGGACCTATTTTAGAGCTGACACAGGAAACAGGGCCATTCTGACAGCCACCCTGCCAGCCGGTACTGCACACAGCAGCCCCGGAACCTTCTGTCACGCACACACATACAGTACATGTGCATGTGTGTACACTCCGAAGCACACACTCAGACATGCAGGCATAGACAGCCTCTACCAATAATTCATCCACCTCATAGACTTCCACGAATCATTTAATTTCCTTTGTACGTCAACACTTTTTCTCATCCCGATGATGTATTCCTGTATTCCACCGACTTTAAATGGAAAGATCTTTAACAAAAACCCCCTGCTGCATCAGTTGGCGGTCCCTTTTCCTCCACACGTCCCCCATCTTGTCTTTAGCGTTGTATATTTCAAACCTTGCAATCCTGGGGTTATTTCACTTTTGAGCCAACTACAGAGAACCTAGCTGCTTTTCTGTGTTACATATCTATGCATAATAAGCAAAATGATAACTCTGGCAGAGGGGAGCTCAATTACCCAAGACATAGGTTTCTTCTTTCAGCTACATGAGACAGCTGGAGACCTGACGCGGTATGCAGAGTTAATTTAAAATTAATTCATGTTGGTTTTTTTTTCTTTTGCTTTATTGTTTTTGTAATGAAAGAAGCTCCATGACAGTTGTTTCTTTTAATTTTCTTTGTCCACCAGGGTGATATAATGTAATTCTGTATCTTTGTAATTTATTCAATCACCAAATATTTTGAAGCGCAGATACTGAAGCCACGACTCAGTAAGTTTAAACCTAAATGAAGCTGCATTTCAGTGATGTGACAGTGCTAGCTCATTTAGGGACCATAAGCATACAGACATAAATGCCTCTTCAAAGGCTGTAGCAGAGTTCCACTTACCAGCCTCTCATATTTGGGGTGGAAGATAAATTCTGCAGGCTGCCTCTGCCTTCCTATGTAATTATGTGCATGGTGATGTGCTTTTACAGCTTGCCTAACAGTCGGAAATTATCTCCCGGAAATGAAGTCCAATTAATTGTGGCACTTTGCAGGCGTACGTGTGTGCAGAAACACTGTAATGACACTTAACGGGAAATTGGCTCCTGTTGAAATATTTATTAAATAAGTTGCGAGGTGAAACAACATTTTATGATACTGACAAAAGTGACTTGTTCTTTTTACAGTTTTTACAGACATATACATACACGTGCACTGCACCCTTTCATTTCAGTTAACGAGTTACAAATACTGTACGTTGGCCAGTGGTTTCAGATGCACACGAGGGAGTTGTGAAGTCACAGGTTTGATCCCTGCTATTTACCCTCATCTTTCTCTGTCTCATATTCCCAAAAAAAGATGGAATGTCAAAGGAGATCATTTATAATGAAATAACAGGAACATTATTTTGAAGTGGTTCTAGGCTCTAAATATTGATATAACCTAAAATGGGAAAGTCTATAAAAGGAAACAGCGGTCTTTTAGGGTCAGTGACATACTGTGTCACGCCACAGTAGCTCTCCATTGTAGGACGCAGTCTGATGACTCAGCACTTTCACAGAATAGCACCTTTTGTTTTTGTCCCTGGAAGTCTGGCTGTTCTGCCCAGAACTACTGTCCAGACAAAAACCCATTCATGAATTTGATTTATACCTAAAAATTCTTCATTTATTTCTTGTTCCATTATTCTATTCATCGTCTTAGCGTTTCCTTAATACATTATATCTGGAATTTTCGAAGTATTAAACCTACTTCACTATAAAAGAAAGAACTGTAAAATGCATACACATTATCAACCTTTAAAACAATTGGTAACATATAGCAGATTTTGGCTGATTTATGCAAAGGCTAGTCAGAAGAAGCTGTTAAAGGAGAAAAACTTATTCACTTTTCACAGGAAATGAGAAGAGTTTCATCACTTTTGATGTTGCTATGCAAAGACTATTCCATTAAATGTGACATACAGTATTTCTAGAGCCAGAGGCCATCTTCATAATGCAGGGTTAGGAAATAAGTTACTGAAAAACACTTGCTCTTTAACATCACATTCTACAAGACAGGTTTTCAGAAATGTGTTCCTGGCCATGTGTGCGTGTGTGTTTGCATTTCCCCCAACTGTATATTTATTTCTTTATGTTTATAGCCCTCACATCCACTTGTTCATTACCTTAGGTCATTCTGCTCTGCTTGGTTACACGTAACAGCTCACTGGTTAGTGTGTGTGTTGCTGTGTTAGGGCCTTCTATAGACCCATTCTGCTTGGCAGTATGGCACGTAAATGGCAGTGGAGTGGTATGAGTGTCAGCCGGAACGTGTGCTTGGCAGGCAGTGGCTATGCTATTAGCAAGCGCTAACAGTTTTATTATTAGAAAATAAACGGTGCGCTGCAAAACTCTGAATGTTATTAGCACCTCACCATCTGGGTCTGACAGCTGTGTTCAGCCACCATCATGGCTGAACTGCTAACAGCTATATCTGAAATCTCCACTCCTTATCTACAGTACTTTCACTCTCATTCTGTGTGTGTCTTTTGGTACCTCTTCCTCTCTTTCTCTCTCTTGCTATCGCTCTTTCTTCCTATCGCATGGCTTTCTTGCAGACATAAAGATGCGTAAGTGGATAATAAGCGAGCACAGTCAAACACAAACATTTATTTTAATAGCGTCTGACACGCACACACAGTGGGTTTCCACGTGTTTAAGGGTTACATTGACTTACATTCATTTACTGGAGACTTACTCTAACCACAGCATGTCTAACCAGAACATTGCATCTGCTGTTACAGTAAAACATTAAAATTCAGAAGTAAAACACAAAAAAAGAAGCCAGATGGCTGTAGATGCTGTCCTTTACTATTGTACAACACTGACAACACAAACATATTTTACACAAAACATAAGAAAGCATCTCTAAAGGTTGGTGATGTCAAGAACTTGAAAAATAATACAGACACGGAATAATTTGACTATTTACAGTAACTTTGGAAATTTGTTGATATCCAAGCACATGTAAGATCACACCTACTCATTTTTTTTTGCCATGTGTATTTTTCTTCCCCCACCACAAAGTTTTGCAGGGCTTTATTTAAACAGATAACCTGCTACCACAGGCCCCAAGCATCCCCAAAGCCTCCTAGGTCTACTTCTTGCCTCCCGGTCTTCCACAACAAACCCAAGCAAAAGGAGACACCTCAAGAAATTAACACTCTTATTGCAGACACTGCAGAAAAGCTTACCCTGCAGTGCTTCTCTTTCTGTAACAGAAAATACTTTTTTTGCACTAAAACAGGCCAACTCCTTCTAGGGGTCTGTCTCCGGTGCTCGACCTAATCTACATGCATACTTACCTTCCTTATATTTAGGGACGTCGCTACCAAGCAGCGTGAAGGACTCTGGATGGTATAGGAATCTATTTCACATATAGATGCACAGGACTACCGTACAGGAATAGGAAATAGAGCAGGGAAATAGTGTGTTTTCAATTTCACTGACCCTCTTTTGTTATTTGCCATGGTTACCAGCTGTCTAATTCTATGTATTTGAGTGTTTCTCTTTACTGCTTTTGAAAAAAGCACTAACGATAGATAAATGCTTTTCTTTTCTACTTCAGAACTTTCTTTTTTTTTTTCTTTGAAAGAGAATGTGATATTTGCTCGTTCAGCTCTGATTTATGATAAACTGACAAACAGTGGGTGTACTGTAAAGGCCTTTTTTGGGGACCGAGCTAAGCCTTAACACTCTATGACAACAGAAGACTGTTTGCATTGTTGCTTTTGATACAACCTCTGTTTTCTATTTGTGTGGGGGAAAAAAAAACATTGCTACAGCAATAGCATAAAACATGGCTGTAAAAAATTGAGACTCATTCTGTTTTCCCTAATTTGGGGTAATTATGGGATTGGATATCTGGATGCAGTAAAGGGAGTAATTAAAAGATTTGCCTTAGATTGAATCCAGAGTAAATGAGTCTCTGTCAGAAGAAAGACTACTGAACCTGTTGAAATATGCAACACAGTAGCTATGCCAGTATTTTCTACAGCAGTACATGAATAAAGTCTAAACAAACCGTTTCTGAAGTGGTATTAAACACTCAACGAGCGAGCACATTCATTTCACTCTCCTTGAGGTTTGCAAAGAGACCATTTCTTTTTGATGGTGTGTGTATTTGTGTGTATTTATGCATCTAAATGTACACATCTGTGTTACGTGGTTAATGCACTTGACTTGAGCCTGACCACAAATCAAAGTGATGGCTGGTGAGTACCACAGAGCAGAAATTAAGCAGATAAGTGTTGAGATCAAACAGACCTTCCCCAACTGAAATCTCCCCTAGAGGGCAGGAGGGCTGCAAAGCACACTTCTCAGTGTACGTCTCATTTAGTGGAGGCACAGCCACAACCGCTAACGAGGTGATAACATGGACCGATGATAAGTTAATAGCAGAAAAAGATCATATATATCACTTTTCTTTGCTCTTTCCGTGTGTTCCTTGTGTTTCTAGAATGTTAATACAGAATATGATATCAGTACATCAGTTGCTATATTAGATCTTAGGCTGAACTGAGATCAGAGCTTAAATGGTCCAAACATAGCAGACAATGGGACTCTGAGGAGAGATGAGGAATGGCATTGATGAGAGATTTCTGTCACTGGGCTGGCTGGGAGCCAGAACCGAATGTGGACTGTGGAGTGTTAGAGTTTGACAAGACTGAACACTGTTTGTCTGACAGCAGCTTACTGATCTGTGCCCAAGACCAGACCAGATCATATCCAGACCTTGTGTACTTCCACATTTTCTTGCCACTTTTTTCTTTTCTTTTCTCTTCAAATCTGTCCCTCCATTCCTTGTTCTCCAGTTAATGGTACCATCCCTCCTTTAATGTCCTACTGTTAAGCTTCCACTTTCTCTATCTGACTCTCTCTGTCATTGTCTAATTCATCTCAGGTAGTCACCGTCCGTCCAGGAACTGTGTTTTAGCTGACTCTGTTAATGACAGGGTGGCAGAATCAAAGACAGCTTTGTAACAGTAATTCCTCCCTACCGACAGCCAAATTGTTCTGAGGGAGAAATACTGACTTATCTTGTCTATTGTCCCTCCGGTACAAATTCAACCACTGAGAAAAGAATACAATAGTACATTTTTACACTTGAAATAAGGCTTGTAGTCAGCTCCCTCTCCTTTTGTGTTTTGTCAGTGTAATATTCCAAAGTTATTTAGGTTTCAAAGACGATAGATTTGATAAGTTATGTCTCTCTGGGAGGAAATGTGCAGTGTGTCGAGGGGTGTATGTTGCAAGTACTGCATTGAGAAAATGTTATTACATAAATGGACTATGCAAGACAAAGACTTTGATATTATCATAATTAAAAGTGAGCAGCACCATATGGTGAGGGAGAGGAGCTGTACATAAACAATCAAATTGAAAGCCTCTTAGTGAAAAGAAATACATGAAATGCTCATTTTTCAGCCAGAAGAACTGACAAAGTCTGAACCTACACTTTTCCGTAACCTTCTCCTCTCGTCTCCTCGCCTTTTCCTCTCCTCTCCTCTCCTCTGCCGTCCTGTATGTGAGTGTATGCCTGGTCAGTGCCCTGGGCCTGCTAGGGGTCTACAGTGTGCTCCAGGAATAGTCCAGTCACGTGGCTGCTCTGTGGGATCTGTTCCCCTGGCAGGAAGCTGTTATATGGTTACAGTTATTTTTGTTGTCTGTCTGGGGATAGTTTTTACTGTGCTCCAGAGGATCAATAATTGTCATAAAAAGACTGCGTCACCCAGTGCCCTCTTTGGGCAGGACAGTGAGGTGGTGTGTGTAGGTTAGGGAGGCATGTAGATGCATTTTGACTGCACAGACATTTGCATCTTTACAAGCATTGTAGGTGTGAATTCTATGTGGCATGTTTTTTTTTTTTTTTATGCGACTATATTGACGTAAGATGGGCGTGTGAATTGACAAGAAATGATTGTGGTTTATATTAAAGATAGTCAGAGGGTGTGGAAATAATGGAACTGTAGGAGAATGAGTTTCTTACAGTGTGGTATATGAGGTTGTGAGGTGTTTTTAGATGTGTGAGGGTGTTTGATATAAAGATGGAGTGACATGGGTCAGTCAAACTGATCTTCAGCCTGCTCCCTTGTACTGTTTTTGAATCAGTTTTGCTACAGAGCGCTGTACACCTTTTTGACGTGCCGTGTCTGTCTCCAATCCTGTCTGTCTGTTACTTCTCTGGAAGGCCTCGCCACATCCCTGTCTATAGCATGTCTGCCTAGTATCTGTGTCTCTCCTATAGCTTGTCTACTGTATGCAGTATATGTGCCACCACAGCCCGAAGCTGCAGTCAGCCCAGGGGACTCAGAGAGGAGGTCCTATAACAGCGCAGGCAACGGAAGCTGGCTCCCAGCTAATTGGTTCCTGTGTTAGCGGCACACAGAGACGGTGTCAGAGTCAGCACTTTCCCTCCTTCTTCCATCCTTCTCCATCCTTTTCCCTTTCTCCATCCCTCCCTGCCTGCCAACCACAGATGCCGCAGGTTTGACATCCCTTCAGGACACATGCCTGAGCTAATATGTACATTGCTGGATGTTTGCACATTGACAGAGACTTTGGGAGTGTAGCTGCCGCCGCTAGTTTGAGAAGCTAAGCTGCTGTAAATAACACATTCTAAAATTTTGTGAAAATTAAAAAAATAAGAGAGACATGGGAAATTAGCAATGTGAAAATTAGCTCTCTTCACTATAACGCTCCTTTCAGAAAGGCTGCCCTTCAGTGCATCTTTCCATCTACTGCCTGTTATTGTCTTCTGTCCTTTGCATCTGTCTCAACCCACAGTCATAGCCCACCTACAGTATGGGCAGAGAAGATGAAGGTCACTATGTAACTGTGTTTACGTTGCCCCTCCCCCCAAAATACACTAACTCTCCTTCTGCTGTAGGTCCCAATGACAGGGAAGGTAGACTCTAGACCAGGTAATCACAGCTTGTAGCTGTCTGTGTTCTACAATGTGTGCATGTGTGTTTGTATTGTGCACAGATGCCTTCTGCGTATGTGTGTGTGACTTTTCATACTGAGAGAGGAGATGACTGTGAAATATATCCCACTGAGTTGGAGTGGGTTTGAAGAGAGCAGACCTTTTCCTGCTCTGATCACAAAGTAGGTGTGTGGCCGGCAACATACTGCTGCTGCTGTGTGTTTATCATCACAGGATGTCCTCTCACAAACAGACTTGAACTTTGTAAGCCTCTCACTTACTCAAATTGAAAAAGTATTCTCCTCTGCATTCTCGTGTGCAAACCTGATTCAGATGTTATCTGCACTGGATTGCATAGTAGTTTATGTCGACTGGTTACATTTGACAGTCACACATGATTTTTAGCACATTTGGAAAGGCCATTATTTGATTTGTCTCATTCACAGAGTTTTTCTCAGCCACTTCTCTTGCTGTCTAGCCTATGTACAGGACGTCAACTTGGGGCTTTGTGTTGTGCATCTCGTGTGTTGTTTCAAATTTAATTTGGCACTAAAACACACACAATTGTTCCCTTACAATTGCAGCTCCATTTCAAGGTATTTAAATATACCCATTAAATTTCACTAATGCTTTAGTTGCCAGAAGCATATATTGTATGTATTGTAAAACAAATAAAACATGATGGCAGTGAATGTTTTGCAGATCTGATTAATATAAACATTTCGCCTGGGCTGTGAACAATTTGCCGATGTTTATTATATTTCATTCCTCACGGCACTATGTTCCCTACCAAACATATTTGCTCATTCAAAGTAGTTACAAGCGAACATAAAGTTGAGGAGACAGACTCTGATGAGAGCAAGCTTTACAGAAGAGTTTGACCTTTGAGATGGTGAGCCCCCCACTAGACTCCTTGTGTGACAGACACTTGTCTCCTGTCACACTGCTTTAAAATCGCTGTGGTCTCTCTCCAGCCTGACGACTCAAATGCTGACCTCGTCTATGAGGGTGGCAGCCAAGCCTCGGCCCCTTCACTGCCCCAATGCATTAAACATTGATAGACCTGTAAGGGAAGGCTGGAGCCTGTCTCCTACTGAGGTCTGGCCCTTGCCTATAGCAAGTCTCTTCTTTGGCTGCAACCTGTCTCCTTTCAATTTCTTTTCCCTCTATTTGATTTACATCTGTGTTAGAGCTGTGGTTATTTGAGTGTGTTCGAATGAAGCTATCTGCAGCAAGAGTTGCACTGTATAAGGAGATACATCAAATCTCAAGAAATGAGAGTGATAAGTGTCTGCTGCTGCCTGTGGCCAGTTGCAGCAGTGAGACGTGACTTCCTGGAAATGACTCTCTGTGTGTATTTGATTCCTGTATTTGCATCACTGTCTATGTGTGGTGCATTTATGTTATGCATTATGACTTACCACAGAGCACGGCTATATGAAAGGAAGTGGTAGGAGACACAAGACAGCAAGATACTTTCTTTCCTTTATCAGTGTTTGTGTGTATGTGGGTGTGTGAGATACTGCTGCATACTGTAACATAAGAGCACGATATTAACACTTATTAACACGGTTTTGTCTCAAATTAAAGAGACACGCTGGCTTAATAACACACAATAATGCCCTCAAATAATTAAATGGAATCAGTTAGAAGTACATTTGACATTTGGTCCAACAACTCGGTATTAAAACTGATATGTTGACTTAATTCAGTAGATACCTATAAAAATCCACAGGGTCAGTCCAGTGGGATATCTGCCCTACAACCAACAAGTGGTGGAGTTCAGCAGCGTACCAGACCTGATATTGAGTCCTGTTAAGAATGTAAATGTATTTATAGAGTGCAATTTGAGCAGGATACGGGGTAGACTGTGAGCGAATGAGATGTTGTAATCTAGCATGTGTGAGAATTGATGTCTTGTGTTTGTGTGCGAATGTGCAAGGTCTAGGAGAGAGCACGTCTGTATTTTCAATTTTGTGCTTGCGTTCATGTATCCATTAGTATGTGTGGATGTTTATTCATGGCTGGAGCAGGTTTGTGTTAATCAGAATCATGTCTGATTATGTGGCCGCAGGGCATGCAGGGCATGCAGGGTTTACAGACAATATCTGTGTTTTGTGCTAGTGGACTGATGTATTTAAGTCAAGTGAACGTCTACTGGCAGATCTGGGCTGGCCCCTCTAACCTGCCATATAAGCCTCAGGCAAACTTCCATGCAACGTGGCCAACTACAGTATCGCTCTTCTCTGCTCTATATTACACAAAGCAGAGATATGATACAATCTAACCACTCTGTAACACAAGCAACACACTTTAGAAAATCAGATTCTAATAAATCTGTGCAATAAAAAAGGTTATGATTTTAATAAAACAACTCTCAATTCATAATATCAATTTCAGATAAGCTTGCGGATTCTCACTAATTTGCGGAGCTCAGACCAGTTGTCTGCTTCAAGGAGAGAGAATCACATGAGAATAATCCTAAGTGAAATAATCACAGCTATAAGCAACAGCAAACGGGGATGAATAAATAAGGCTGACTAAATAAATGATCAGTGATTGTTTGGCTCTAAGTGCTGTTGCTGTAGCTCAGTATCCTGATTTAGTCGAAGCCTTCAGCCATCCCTCAGCAGAGCTATGGTCTTAGCGGAAGAGAAACGGCTAAAAAGCCCCATTCTTCTTCATACCTTCAATATTCAATGAGAGCGCTAATTGCACTGTGCTGAAAGAAAGAAAAAAGGGAGGGAGACAGAGAGGTGGGAGGGATCCACTGGCTAATGGTCTGTAGGGGGAAAAATAAAGGATAGAGAAAGGGGGGTATTTTAAAAGTTAGACATATCCTCAGGAGGTTCCTTCCTCTGTGTTTTTACCTGTGCGTCTCTTAGCAATAATGCTAATGCTCATTAGCCAGTCTGTGTGATATCCGCAGCTTCACGGCTGCTGTTAGCGACCGTCACCGGGAGCACTGTGGTGAAACGAGTGCATCCAGTGGTTACGCACACACTCCTCTGTTGTCAGCCGGAATCCAACTTCTCCTTTTTTGTTTTACCTCAAAAGTTAGTTGGAAAAATATCTTGGAATATATTCGCTCAAGGTGCACCCGTTTGTGAAGAAGAATTGGGGAATGCATATGCATTAAAAAGTCTTTGTGTGTATAAAATGCTAGCACAGCACTTTAGCCTTCCCTCATCTTTCCACCCCCGTTTCTCCGTTTAATCTTTGGCGCAGTTATAATACAATAAGTCCCTATAATCACTGGATCTCCTTCTCTCGACTTACCTGGGATAAATGAATGGGTTTTAACAGGGAGAAAGGGAAAAGAGGTAAAAACAAAACAATGCAAACTTTGCATTCCACATGATAAAATGAACAATGTTAAAATATGAGCATGCTTAATGAGTTTTACTATTGAATATGCTCCAGATTACCACAAGGGGCAGCACGTACAGGACGTGTGTCTCAGGTACCAGGCTGCAGTGTCTCCTTCTCCTCTCCCCTACAGTCAGCCCTTTCACTGTCCCCTGGTATACAGCAACTGAAATACTGCTGATCGGAAGTTTTTCTCATAAATCATGCCATCCACCAAACAAAGCAATAAAGATGTTTGTTTGCATTATTGAAGGAAAAGTATTGCCTTAGGTCAGCTTTAAGCAGTGGTGTGTGTGTGCATGCATGCATTCTTAAAAATACATGTTCACTTGGGTGTGTGCCTGCCAAGTATTTTTTTTTTTTCAAGAAAAAAGTAATTTGCTTAAGAAAAGCATATTTTGTTAAGTTCACTTTCCCTTTTTTTCAAGCTGAAGTCAGTAATAATATTTCTGATTGCTCAGCCAATCAGAAATTAGCTGTGTGCGTGTGTTTGAGTGTGTGGTTGGATACATATTGAATGCATGCACACAGTGGAAATGTATGTTTGACTGCTAGCCTGTGCTTGTGTATGAGTTTGTGCTCTTTTATGTTCCAGTTTTTGTCTTTGGGGATCATTTACAACTCTCGACAATTTTATAACAGCCCATTTAGTGCTATTTATATTGATCATAGAGGCTGCCAAGCACAGGCTTAGAAAACAGGCTTTTCCTGAAATGCACTGTTTCTGAGCCTAAAGCTTTTTGCTTCTTATTGTATCTACCTCACCGTTTGCCTTTCTTCATTTATTTTACTTCTTTATTGATGCAGTTCCCTTTTCTCTGTTGCACATCATCTCACACAATGA
Source organism: Coranthus polyacanthus (assembly GCA_037367275.1). NCBI lineage: Eukaryota > Metazoa > Chordata > Actinopteri > Kurtiformes > Apogonidae > Coranthus > Coranthus polyacanthus. Next base: position 27,873,947 of record JAPQRN010000018.1, on the reverse strand, counting down.
ATTCATTGAATTCAGATTCATTTTTGACAGAGTTTTGAATTTGACATTTTCAAAAATATATATATTCATCAAGTAGTTACAGGATGTCCAAGGTCCAAGCTTAACAAACAGGCTTTTTTCTTTAACTGTGTTTTTTTGTGCTCAAGTGTTCACTACTGTGCCTGTGCCTTGTGGATGCAATTTAATTAATGAATACTCGCGCTCGTCTCAGAACATGAATACGAATTGCACTGCTGATATTGAGAAATATAGATAAATGCTGTCTGTGTATGTGGTCTTTCTTTTTTTCCACTTTAATCACTGAAAACACAACACAATAAAATGTTTTCTTCTAAATCTATGATTTGCATAAAATGCTGAATGCAATTTCTTCATTTGATAACTTGGCAAGAGTAAGAACACATACAGTACCTGTGGCATATCATTTCCGCCTTCTTGCTAATTAGAGAGCGATGCAACCCAGGTCTCTATCAATAGGATCCTCCACTCATTTGGTCAGTCAACAGCATTCCAACTTAAGCTTGAACCTGGTACACTCATTAAAACCAAACCCAAGAATTTGGTTTGCGGTCTTCAAGGCTTGCATATAATTCATCACTGCATGTGTTTGTGTGTGATGAAAGTGTATAGGCCCATCCCAGTTGTGCTGTAACTTAACCCTGATCCATGGGAGTCTGTTCTGGGCTCTTGGCTCTGCTCTCGTGGCCTTCAAGCATTCAACACTTCATTTGAGGAGGAGTTTGTGAGGGGATTTTGAGTGCTTTGCATGACCAGCAAACTCTTGTTTCTTAACCGAGACAGTTCCAGAAGATCAGTGTTTCTCCTGTTTCCAAAATAATCAAGCATTTGGCCACCGCAGATTCAAAGGAAAAGGGATTCTGTGTAGAAAGCCTAGTGGAATTAGCACATCTAAAATATGCATTGAAGAAAGATCTTTTTATCTTTTTATTGTCTGCCTGACCCAGTATGGGCTGCCAACTTTACAACTTTTACTCTGCTTTCTCATCCTTTTCACCCCCCCTCCTTTTCTGTCAAAAATTACTTATTACTTATAGCAAACAGCCTTTTGCACAGGGTTAGCTTTTGTTATCTTAGAACCAGGCAGGTAATCTTTAAATATAAGCAGAGTCTACTGATGTGAAGGGAGCTGGGTGTGACGTGGTTAGTGCAGTGAGAGGGTGCATCCTGGACGAAGCTTTATGAGCCCAGGGGGACCATAACCACGGTGGCTGTCAGGCCCTTAGCTGCTCCCTTGGTTAGGGTTAGAAAAGCACAGAGGACCGGGACAGGATGTCTGCTTGGTCAGAGTTCATCCTTATCGGAGCAGAGTCTTACTGTTCACAGTAGCCAGACCAAAAGTGGGTTAGTTTGATAAGATAGAAGTAAATATGCATTTATGAATGCAATAATCACAATGTACATTAAACTGCAGTCATATACACATATTATAGTAGATTCCTTTTTCTAACAGACAAATATACTTAAAAAATTGTACATTTTATCAAACTGTATAAAATCAAATAAATCTGCAACTACATTCTAATCCCTAAATGACCACACAGAGACATAAACACACTCACGTAGAGACTGGCAAAAAATATCATTTCCTGCTTTTCACATACAGTACCTGTGGCAAGTTGCTGACAGATAGATGGGTCTGTGTTTGTTTTAGCAGCCAGGTCTTTGGATGTCTGGAGGAAGCTCTGGGAGAGCAGTATCAGTGTTTAGACAGATACTACTACGCTGAAAAGACACACACTGTCCTTGGGCCCTTAGGGCAATGCTCACAGACAAGGCCAGAAAACACATAAGTACTCACAGAAAACTGAAAAAGAAATGTACACGGATTAACAATCAGAATATTAAGTGCTGCTCTTAAAGGAACGTTTATCCAGAACCAGTGGGACACTTTTAAACCACGCACCTCTGACCATCTGTATTAGGCAGAAGCTGGTATTTATGACTAATTCTATTTTACTGTGTTTGCCCTTATTTTCCAAGCTTTCAGTGTGACAGGAGGTGGCCCATTTGGCAGCAGTTTAAGAGTGTTTTATAGAGTAATCCTCACTGTCCCAACCTCTTCATGGTAAGGAGTTAATGGGACCAGGTTGAGGAGGAGACAGTGAGAAGGCGAGCAGCAAAGAGAGGTTTAGACACAATGGGAACACACTTGCAGACCTGCATGGGCATCTGTTTCTACAGAGATCCCACTGATGGAGAGCAGAGACTTCACCATCTGCAGCTCAAAGCCACTGAGAAACACACACAGGTGCATGCGGACACACACATACAAAAACAATGAACACTAGACACGCAGTCACATTGCAAACATGTAGATTAAAACTGGCAAAACAAGAGGATTTTTTTTTTTATTTTTATTGGGACTGAGAATCGCTTTCTGCAGTGCTGTCCATATTTACCCAAAAGAACTTGGTATGTGGTACAAAAACACAATGCTGTATATCTTTGTCATCGTGACTAAATACAACTGGCTGTGCGACACGGTGGAGGATATGTGACTCAATGCCAGCCACAGTGGCGCACTTGCATGCTGTTTTTCTAGGGGTGTGAGCGAGTGTTCCCTTTACAACCTTTGACAGTAAAGTGTGAATCATCAGTTGTTTGATCATCATCACACTCTGCCTCCCACAGGACCCAGTATGGGCGGCTGTGACCGCTCCAGCCCTGTTTTCTAGTAATGTGTGAGCCAAGCAAGACACATACATTTTATTCTCCTTTCTCCCTGCTTTTTTAAACACTCCTCTTTCTCTGTTTCCGTCACAATCTTCATACTATCTCAGATGGTTAAAGAAAATAAGTGCCAGCACCTTATCTTCGAGTATCTCAAAAACGTCATTCTCTTTAAAAGTATACATTTTGAATTATAATACATTTATATCCGTGTAAGTCATAGTATAGTAGGATTGTCTGCATGTTTAAATTTCCTTTTTAAATATTATTATTATTCAAATGATCTTATCTCCTCTTTAATTTTCCTCTAAATTACTCTCTTGAACAGCATTTGAACTACAACTGTTTATTAATCAAATCACCATTTGAAGCAGTGATAAAAGTTTTTTTTTTTTTTTAATTTTCCATTTCTTTCTTACGCTTAGCAAGCGCAACCACATTTTGTCTGCTTGCTTGTAATAGTTCATGAGGCCAGGGGGGTCCCAAAGAAAACTTGTGGTAAACGTGGTCACAGTGAGGTTCGCACACATGTGTATGCTTTTATGAGTGAGCTCTGGATTATATTTGTGTCTGTGTGCTTGCACGCACCTGCAAGCACAAACTTACATGCTTGGGGGGGGGGGGGCAGAGGAAAAGGAGAGGTAGGTAGCGAAGTTTCTGTTGCCACAGATAGTGTATCATTTCTCACCACCTCAAAAGTCACCGGAATGCGAGACTGCAGCTACTGCCGCTGCTGTGCAAACGAAAACACTAACAGACTCAGAAGATCTAAAATGCCCGCTGACATGTTCCGCTGAGCGAGCTTACATAATGAATGTTGGTTTTCAGCAAACTGTCTTGACAATGAATTAACAGGATTTATTGCGATGGTACATAGTGACCCAGGCTTTCTGCCGCTGGAGACAAAACACTAATGCATCCAGTTATGTAGGTGTGCTGCCTTTGTAGTTATGTACACTTGTGTGGGTTGTGGGAAGGTGTTTTATTTATAGTTATATTGTTTGACATTTCTAAAAATGTATTATTTGAGAAATGGCTGTATTGAATTGCCTTGGAGGAAATGTTTTCAGGCCTATAAACAAATGTTGATACATGAGAATTTTCAGTGTAGTGTAATATTTGCAGGCCAAGCAACCCAGACTGTTTGACACAACGCACATACTATTATAGAAAACAACCCTCCCACCCTATGTACATATGAAAACGAAACATCCTGTTCATTATAATAAAAACTGCAGCCTCTTGTGAGAGAGAGAGAGAGTGTATATGTGCTTGCAATGAAGGGATGCACAGTGTAAATAAGTGAGAAAAAAAAACAGTTGATAGAAATGAAGAATGGCCAAGTAGCTTCAAAACAAAACATAAAATCACAGAGAAAAAAAAAAGACTCATTTTATTACCAAAATAATGTATGACCACAGAATTTGTTCTGCTCTGTTTGTTTTATCCTCGGATTACAGCAGATGGTTGTTATTGACTGCAGTCTCTGCTGGTGGAGTTGCAAGCAAAATGAAATCTGTGATCACCTTTAACAGAAGTGTATTTATATCCAGTTTTTGTATCGTGTTCATGTGAGAAGACATTTAAAGATCTATTAGGATTACTTACTCTCTGTGAGTCTACAGTGTACCGTCTGATGTGTAATTTCTTGTCTTACGGTTGTGTTTGTTTTCATCGGTAACGTGATTGTCCGATATGAGCTGCACCTTCCCAGCAGTGCGGAAAGAATGGTATCTATTTCTGCTCCTTCCTGCCATGGTTTAGTGCACGCATCCATATCTTACCATAACCCCAATCGTAGTTCACTCTAGACTCATATCTCTGTCAGCTTCGCAGAATGAAACACTTCTTCCTGTTTGGTTTGTCCAACCTGTGCCAGCTCTTTTACTGGCTGCACTAATGTTCCTATATGTCAACTCTGACCCTACTTAACTGAAACCACTGCTCTCAGCCCGGTCCGCCTCAGTCACAGGAAGTCATGCTCTGAACTCATGGCCTCAGAGATGATTACGAAAGCAGGTAAAAAGAGTGAAACGTGAAAATACACTGAATAGGAACATATATCTTGATACTTAAAACACATAACAGTCTCTTTAGAACTAAAGATCTAAAATGGGGAGACTTTCATACAGTTTGTTTTTTTTTAAATAACATTGAAGTTAGAAACTTAGCTGTCAGAAAGTGATGATACAATTGTCAAGAAAAAAAGAGCTCAGATAAGGGAGGGGAGGGATAAACAAAGCGAGAGATACTAAAAGCAGGAAGTACAAAATAAAAACAGAGCAGTAAAGAGAAGTGATATTAGAGGACAAAGTGTTGGTTTCTGTAGGCTATATATAATTTATGTTGCAGCAAGGGTTTGTATTGTATTGTAGTCCCATTCCCATATAGATAAAAAAACAACTTAAGGTTTCGATTGTCTCTGGAGTCTTTCATTCACCCATTCAGAGATGTTTTCTATTTGACTGTCTCCTCCATCCTCCTCCGTTTCTGGTGTACTCTTAACCGCTACACTCCCACACGGAGCGCTGCAGCCCAGTAAGTAAAAAATTTAAAAAGACAGGCCTGCTTTGGCTTAGTTACAGGAGCAGTAACACACAGCTAGTAGGCGCTCTGCCCCACGCTGAGTTTAAGGGACAGGAGACGTGAGCTCCAGCAAAGCTCTGTCTCCTGAGTTATGATGTTGAAAGATCCAAAGTTGAACTAACTGACAAAATATCTGTTGGGAATCTTTCATGAGTGAATAATGTTGAGGAAAGAAAATAGGAAGATTAGGAGGAGAACTTGCATGTGTGCATCTCTGTGGGAGTGCACAAGGGAGAGAAGGTGAAATATGAAAAAAAGATGAAGAGACAGAAGATATGAGGGTGGGACAGACAGCACCGCAGACCACTGACTGTCTCAGAAAGTGAGGGTACGACCGTCTCCATCAGCCTTAATAGAAACACGCACCAGCCCATTATAGAGAGGTGTTTTAGAATAAATCATCTAACAGGCCCCTTTTCAAAGCATTACGCTGTCAAACCTAATCTAAACTACCTCTGTCTGCTCTCTCCTCCCATCCCACACCACCCCCTTCTCCTCCCTCCCTTAGTGAGCAAAGCCGTTTGCCGCCTCAGGCAAGGGCTGGGAACATAAGAGCAAAGTCACAGCAGAGCTGTAGATTCGAGTCACCACCACACTGTCTCCTCTCAGACTGCTCTGCTTCACAGGAACGGGCCCACATTGTCAACCGTGCACTGGGTTAACTCCATCAATATGTGTTTGGTCACCCAGTCGAAAAGTCGGGCCTCCAAAACTAAACTTTATTCCTTCTCCAAGTGCAGAGTTTATGTTTAATTTGTAAGTGAATTTGTTAAGAATTTCAGGGCAGGAATTTCAGAGCCTTTGAGAACAAAAGGGAAAACAAGTTAATGGTCTTTGATGTGACCACTGCTGCTGTGAACATGGATGAGAACTGCCTTCCTCATGTCTCCTCTGTGTCTGTCACACAGTGTGGTTTTCACCACAAGACACATCCCCTATCCTTCTGGGAACCATAAGGCCAACCTCTATGACAGAACGGCAAGCAACAAATAGAGTAGCACAGAGACTCTAACCGAAAGAAGGGAGTTTTAGAAAGACATGCAGACTGATATCTCTTATTCCACAAATGAAGGGACTACTTGTCTCATGTACAGAAGTTCTTCTCCCTAAATCAAAGTTATAAGATTCACACTTCATTCAACTGTAGAGCGGTGCAAATTTGTATTTATCTATTACCTGCATATTCAGAATAAACGTAACTACCTGGCAGAGCTTCTGATACATGATAACCGCTTTGTACAGGTTTGCACTTCCGTTCTCACTTAAGGACAAGCCCCATTGATCGGTTGGATATGGGGCAATAAGCTTTGTGTGTTTATCCATGGCTCCCTCCAGTGCTGAAGCAGGCTGATGCTCCGGGTGCTGCTGTATGTGTGAGATGGCCAGGCCCGCTGACTGACAGCTCTGGATAAGGGATAGAGTGTCTGCCCTCAGTGCCAGCACAGCTAGAAGTGATAAACACCAGCAACCTGATCCAGAGACAAGAGACGCCTCTGCCTCCGACAGAGTTCAAACTTAATGCACTTCTATTCTTCTTAGCCAAGTCCAAATTTGCTTGGCCCAACCTTGCACGGCCTGAGATGGCCTGGCCAGGTGGAGGTCAGTGGAAGCTATTCCAGCAGTTTTTCACCACTTCTTATTGGCTCCTTCTTTTGCCAGTCTATCTTATCCCCAGTCTGAAAGACCATCACAATTTTAATCTGTCTGCTGCCACTGCTTTATAGCTGGGCCTTTCAGTCTCCATTATTCCACAAGCTTCTTCTATTCAATATTCCTCTTGCACCAACAAGACCTGAGCATTCTCTCTGGTCTGGAATATTTATGGAAAGTTTATTTTATCTGTTTTTATTGCTACTCTTGTGCAAATAGGCCCCCATAGAGTCTCTGGTCCCTGCCCTTGCAGTAATGGCAATGTAAACATGGGAAAGTAATTTGAATTCTAACAAAGTGGAGATTAGCTGGTGACAGTTTGTGGCATGGGCGATTATTTCTAAAATAATCCTGTTTTGATATGCATCTGCGTCCCGGCAGGAATTTTCAATTTGTTTTCCCATTGCTGCATGTAAACAAGCTCTAGTGTCTCCTTATCATGGCGTCGCACGGACAAGGAAAGAGCGTATGTCTGCCTCTCCCCCTTCCTTCTTCCATCTCACCACATAACCTGTCTCCTCCAGCCTGCATCTGGTCTCTGAGCAGCCGCGCTTGTCTGGGTTTCAACAAGTCTCTTTATCGAGAGCAGGTAGGGGGTTTTATGTGTGTACCTGCAAGTCATTTGCAAACATGAAGTCCTCAAAACGCACCGCCTGAATATGTTCTGCTTGAGGAGTTCTGCCCATTCCCCATCTGAATAGGCAAATATGCAGCATGGCAAAATGGCCCCCTGTCTGCCAAAGGAGCCATCCAACCCACAGGCCTGGGGCATGTGATAAATGTTTACACTTTTGATTGTCAACCAGGAGTTAGAGAAAGAATTGACTATTTATTTGAATTACTTTCATTAAAGAAATTTAATTTAAAGTTACAAACTTTATCCAAAAATATTACTGAAAAATGCACTATTATGAAGGCAGGGCTCAGAATGTATTGTATGTAAGTTTGTTTCGGCTGTGTTGAACATGGCAACTATTGTGGAGGTTTTCATTCATTTGACATGGTGCCAGTAGATGCAGTAACACCACAGAAAGTCAGGAGCAGCAAGATATTAGCTGTTTACCCTCCCTTCATGTGGACAGAAAGCCAGGTTGCTATTTATCTCTTTCTGATTGATTGCTCCTGCCTGAAGCTAATCAGCATGTAGCTCGTTGCGTCTTAATGTTTATGGGGATTATGGGAGGATAAACATGGTAATCCCCAATGTTGTGCAGGACTTCCAATTATCATGCAGCTTCACCAAAAATAAGGTCGCCATAGATTTAACCTATTAATGCAATATAAGCCAGCCGACATCCCTTTGCTGTTAATTTCACCCAAGTTAAACCTGACTCTACACCCACAAGAACCTGGCTGGCAATCAGAGGTGACTCATCTCCGCTTCAGTGGGTTGTGACTGGAGCTGACCAGCTAGGTTAGGCTGTGGTCACTGTCGTGAGTGAGGCAGGCTTCCTTACAGATAGAGATAACAGGCAGAGGTGAATGTCTAGTCCATGCTGACAGTCTGGATCGATTAGGGATGGATCACTTACACGCAGCGATCGTTACAACCCCACCCCAGCGCTCAGGTGGAGCCATGTAGTGACTCACAGCAGCACAGAGAGGTGATGTTCCTGACTGAATTGTGCCCTTGCCAGACGGCAGTTTAAAACACTTTTTTTTAAATCAAGGGACGTCGGTTGGCCCAGTTGGCATTTGGAAACGTTTATTTTTTTTGTGTCCGAAACTTTTGGCAAAGTACTTTAAAATCTGCTATTGACAAAGATTACATGATTGATAAACCTCCACTTTTCACGCCATTAAGGGAGTGTGAGTAGGAAGGATGCAGAGTGGCCTGGCTCTCAGTGCTAGCCACCTCCATATCCTCCCCTCATTAATCTACTCTAATACATTCACTGCAAAGAGCTGCTTTCCCAAGGAAGAGCAAGCAGGCCTTAAATTACAATACAGAGGAGTGGAATCATTACTACCTTTAATGTTCCCAATCTAATTGAGGCATTAATTTAAGTAGAGTCTCTAGCGAGGATTATTCATAACTGCTTTTTAATTTAGAAGGGTGATCAGCAGAAATATTCCGCATATCAGAATCCCTCCTTTGGTTTCCACTTTCACTGCTTTTAAAGCCCCTTGACATTTCCAGGGTGAAGTAGATAAGAGCAGTGCAAGCTTTTTAACAATAAACACAAACACTTGGGCAACGCTGGTCTTTTGACGTGCTATTTCCTCATTTTATATTAAATATTTTGTGCTTGTGCATAATGCGTGTGCTGCACACAGAGCCAACTTTAACAATAAGAGACACGATCTACTATGCAACGGCAGGTATGTGTTACACCAGGATTAAACTGTAACTTATGGAGAATTACAGACTCATCTGATAGAATTTTTTGGTAATTTAAGTATGTTGTTGTTACTATACATACTGAAATAATAAGGGTCTCATCGCTAGATTTTGACATTGAGGTCTTTTCACATAGCAATGCCCAACTCATCTATTTCTACTTCTGATTGAGTAATTTCACTGTTCAGTCTCCTTAAAAAATGCATTCCACCAAACAATATTAACCAGAAGCATTTATGATAACTAAATTATTTATTTGAAATAGTTTTTATTCACAGTTCTGAAACTGATAGAGGTTAATATGTTTTTGTTTTTTTTGTATTTCTTTCTAAATCCCTCAACATTTTAGAACCATGATTAATTAGTCACTGAATTCTGGCATGTATCTAAAAATTTAAATCATATGTCTTAAAAAATTCAAAGTGGAGTGAAAACTTTCAAGTAAATAAATACATTATGAACTAATACAAATCCAGCTCTTTAATCGCCTGTGTCAAAATGCCAGATGATAATGTGAACCTGGGGGCACCACAGGGGCTCAGACACTTGGGGAGTTTGATCTGTAATTCGTGGGTTTTTTTTGGTTTATATTTTTACAATAACAACAACTCATAGCCTAAACCGTAAAACTTAAACCTTAACTTTAGACAGGCTGGGTATTTAAAGCACAATATTTAGATTTGTGTGAAAACTAATTTGGTTTGGCTTCATGAGATGTACAGTCTCCTCTACCTGTGTTGACAGGAGCCGATTCTTCTGCAGTTACACAGCCATGAAACAATGAAAGCAAATCTCTTTTCGTCATCAGTGCTATTTGAAACATTGCCACTTAATTGCTTGTGTCTTTGTTAGACTGGCTTATGAGATGGAACCCACGGAAAGGGATATAAAAAAAAAAAAAAAAAAAAAGATGCATGAACTGTGAAGTGTTTTTGGCATTAATGAGTTTTCACAGACTGCCTTGTCCCATTTGAAAACACTTACTTAAGTAATGTGGCACAGTGGGGAGGCTTATTACTGAAAGAACTCCATATTGAACCACAGCAGCCAAATCTGGCAATAGGGAAGAAAAGAGCAACCCACGAGACACCGGCATCTGATTGTTGGAGCTCTCTAAAACACACAACCTATCATTGCGCATCCACAAATGCATGTATTCATACCCAAACACACGTGTATACACGCACGCACGCGGATCATACCCAAAGGGAATTGAGTCGCATACATAGATATCATCGGTCGCAGTCCCCCTGTGGCACTAGAACCAGGCATGGCATGCCATCTGGAGTTGGGAGGAGGGTTTGTTAGAGGGGTGTTGAAACCGAGTGGTACATGCTTCGACCGTGCGGCTGACCATCTGGCTTGGCATACTGTGTATCAGTAACTTTGAGCAATCCTGCAAGAGAGAGGAGGAGGGGAGATAGATGGATTGAGACAGAGGGGTAGATAGCTGTAGGGTTAAAAGCAGCCAGAGCTCAGTGCCACCAATTTGATGGATGTATTCTGCATAGCGCTCTCTGTCTCTCCTTGCCTATCTCTCTTTCTTCTTTTCCTGTGTGAGTTGAGAGAGTAAACTCAGTTTTGAAATTGGTACAGTATCTGCTCAATTCTTCACTCTCTTTCTTTACGCATAGACTTCTCATTGTCAGATGAAAATATAAATTGTTTTGTGTTGGGTGGGTAAATTATTCATTCCATATAGTGAATTAATTTAAACGGCTCAAAGCTTAATTTATTTTCTCTGAAGCATCCAGAAAACAAGGGAGGAGACTGAGCTTGTGAGCAGGGGTGGCTTAAGAACTTGACCCCCTGTGTGTGGGACGGCTGCCAATCGCAGACAGACATGCTTAAACCCCGTGTAGCTCAAAACTCCTTGACCCTTTCCTTATCAAACAGACTAGGTGAGAGACTTAGAGACAGGCAGAATGAGAGAGAGAGAGAGCAACAGAGAGTGAGGAAGAATGAGATAAAGAGAGAAAACAAGGATTTATCTTATAGGTTTATGTGTGGCCTGATTCATGTCTGCATTGAGCCAAGCGAGGTATCCACTTCCCCTTAATATTTTATAGTTTCCTTCAAAGAGATCTTGCTGTCCGTACTAAAGTCTCTGCATGGGTTTGGTGCAAGAATTTTGACTTCCAACTTGGTATCCTACCCCTGTATAGTGTTACTCTTCTTTCCTTTACTGATCTCCTTCCTCAAACACTTTATCTCCACAGAAAAGAGACTGTACAGTTCACCTTAACCCATGAGCAGTAATGTCCCTTAAAAGCTCAGTGTGTAAGATTTAGGGGGATCTAATTGCAGTAACAGAATACAATATCCATAATTATGTTTTCATTAGTGTTTAATCGCCTGAAAACAAGAATGGTGTTTTTACTGTTACCTTAAAATGAACCATTTATATCTACAGAGGGAGCGGGTCGCCTCCACGGAGGCCGTCATGTTTCTACAGTAGCATAGAATGAACTTTGCCTTCTTCTCCTCTTTCCTGTTTTAGAGCAGGTGGCATCCAGCATTAACGTTCTAACAGGGGATCTGGTGTTTTTAGCGGCCACTGTATGCGATGGTGATTCATGAGGTATTCCGATGGTTGCAATCAGCAACTTCGCCACTAGATGCCATTAAATATCACACAGTGACACGACATATTTTAAATAGTCTGACTCACAGGAAGTCGTCTGTTGAAATAATAGTGCCATTGGCTGAATATTTCAGTCGGCATTCTCCTCCCTACCCCCTCGCTATGAGAAACAACAACAACCTTCTAGCTATCAACTACACACTGAAAATGTTAGATGATTTTTTTTTTTTTTTGGTGGCTGGCCTGCTTGGTTCTACGTGGGTTTTTTTTTTTTCTCTCTCTTTGCAGAGGCACCCTCACTGCATCCTTGGCTTAGCGCCAACCAAGATGAATGTAATTAGTTTAAAGAAATAAAAACAAGACAGAGAGTTTTTTTCCCCTATTCCAGAATGATAATGGATTCACTCAGACCTTTCTCCGGTGCTGGCATAGCACTAAAATGAAGTGTGCAGATTGGTCTGGATATGCGAGATTACATTTTAAGTTGAGCTACAAGAAGAAAAATGAGGAGACGTGGTCAGCCTATCAAAACTTTAGCAAAACTGTCATGATGACTGTGCTGACAAGCAAATTCCTAACCACTACTGACTTACTATTGCTATATTACTAACCACTTAGATTGAACTGAGGAAGGCTGTAATTAGCACTTGAAGGTCCACCGTTTCTCTGATTGCTTGAAGAAAAACAACATAAGCAATGTGAAAACGTATATGTACGGAATGTATTCATGTTGGTTCCCAATTACTGACCAGTCAGAGGCACTACGGGTTTTCAAGAAATGGATGAAATCTGATATTGCTTTAACTTCAAAGCCAGGGAAGGGTATAGAGTTCCTAAACACATCATGAATATTGCAAGATTGTAAAGTCACTCTTTCTGAACTGAAAAAGAAACTTTTGAAGACCTCCACTCCGCCTCCTTCAACCCCCCAACTTACAGTAGCCGAACGGATGGGCAGTCCATTAACTATTTAAATGCACACAGAGATGTGAGAAGTAGTGGCCAGCATTTTAATGAAAAACAGAGAGTGGATTGGCTCCTGATGGGACCACTCTGTTTCTGATTACCATTACTACAGCTCAGAGTTACATTTATAGGTCTGGATGTGATTAAAGTTACATTGATATTTTCTTTTCTTCTTTTTCTGTCTATGCATGTTCTTTTCCACTTAACCAGACGTGCAGTGCATATACTTTGTGGCAGCTCCATTTTTAAATCAAGACAGTGACAAAGTGTAATAAAATCCAAATAGGTCTGAAAGGTCTGACGCAAAAGTGTCATCTATCCATCTCATTTCATCTAAGGGAGTTCTTGACTATCTGTCTTTCATGGTCCTATCTTTGGCGCAGTGCTAATAAGGAACACCTAATATTAACGCTGGGTGAGACTCCGCCAAGGATTCAGGTTCAAGGCGATGGCCCCCTATTCAAGGACACACTGCCAGTTTGGGAAGGGAGATGAGGGTTACAGAGTTAAAAGATATCATTCCTTCACTCATTAACTCTTGCTGACTATAATTAGGTAGGGGATTGTATAGCTACATGGGTATAGATTGCTAAAGCAGTCACAACTTGGTGGCATATTGCACATATGAAATCCTTGCTCTAACAAAATACATTTGTATACCACTAATTTGCTTTAACAAACATGTTTTCCACAAAACTATATTCTTCATAGGTTATGATCATTGGAAATAAAGTAAAAATAAAGGATAAAGTTGGGTAAATATCGCAGCTTTATTTAAATAATGAAAACCTCAGTAATTCATGTCTCATGCTTTAAGCATTGCCACTTTCAGTGTATGACCAACACCAGAATTGTATTCACAACTAACCAAATGCTTTGACCATAAAAATATTAATAATGCATAATCAGTCAGGAGAACAAAACAAACAACTAAAGCGTGCCTCCGTTAACCTCTACGAAGAAGAATTGGAGATGAAATTACTTACTTTATTAATGCTTCATTAATGAAGCAATGCATTGCCATTAATGATTTAGGTACACATCTAAAATAAAACTCTCTGAAGTATTTTTACCCTTGAGACATTGCAACAACAGCCACTTGCGTTCCCTCGGGCAGGGTGCTAAGTGGCTGAGAGGACTGGGGAGACTTGTGTAGAAGACTAAAGACATGCCTCTGTAGACACGCATGCATCTTTGCACTGCTCTCACTTCACACACAAGCTCTCCTCAGCAAAGTCAATAAACTGTTTGTTTTAAGTGTCTCTCTTGCTTTTATTCACTCTGTGTATCCCTTGCTTAGCTCTGTGTGTCATGATATGAGACGCCTTACTCTCTCTTTCTTCCTCTCTCTCTCTGCTCTTCTGAAGCAGTGCTCAATCTTGCGCTACAGCGCAACAGGAAGCCGTTTAGAGTACCGTCCCCGCCATTGTTCCAGTCTGTTTCTCTCAAAAAGCTTTTATCGCTTCTACTAAGCACTCTGCCAGGGGAGAAACAAAGATTTGTTGATAGTTTGCTGCTACTAAAATTGCACCCTGGAGGTTTGCACATTTAACATGTGGAACATGTAATAAATTAAGAACAACAAGATGCAAACTTGGATGATGGAGGATGTTCCTGTAAGTGATGACAGCAGGGTCATGTACCGTGGCAGGGACACTGCAGCTTCCTTTTTGTTATCTCAGGGTCTTCACTTGAGCTTTCCTGTTTCTCTCATACGGCTCTTTTCTTCTCTTCTTTGCAAACAGCAGTGCTTTTCAGCTAAAGATGCTTACTGGGTATATACAGTATGAGGCGAATGTATTTAGTAGCACAGTGTAGTGTTGTGTGAAATAGTAATATAAATTCATTGCATCTGACTGTTTGGCCTAAAATCTCTCCAAACCCCAGAAACAGCACTTGTTTGTTGGAGATGATGGGGGGGGGGGGAATGCACAATTACATGAAAACATGAAAATCAAAATCAATTGAGCCAAAATTGGAATGTTGCAATACAATGTGCCTGCGTGGGTGGAGCCATTTATATACAGCACAGACACTAATGGTCAAATTGTTGTGGCTGCCCCTTGACCTCTCTTTTTGAGTCTTGTTCAACACTTAAAGTCTAGTCTGTTCCTTGACCCTTGCTAGGGTAAGCTGCTTTTGTATAATCAGTGGACATAAGTTAAAGTTAATTGCCATGTCACAATGTCACAGACAACACGGACTCACCAAGGCTACGCGTGGGGGGCAGTTGTAAGCCGATTACAGAGACCAGATGTCTGTGTGTTTAGTTTTGGCTTTAGCCCAGACAGGTCCAGGTCAGAGTAGCCAGTGTGAGTCGGGGGGGGGGGGGGGGGGGGGGGGGGGGGGGGGGGGGGGGGGGGGGGGGGGGGGGGGGGGGGGGGGG
>JAPQRN010000018.1:27845626-27858733 GCA_037367275.1 Coranthus polyacanthus | reverse complement strand
TACCTTTTGTTTGTACACCCCCCCCCCCCCCCCCCAAAAAAAAAAAAAACAGAATCTATGTTCCTGAAAGTTATGCATATCTTTCTATTAGAACCCTTAGTGTTCCCAGGTGCTGATAGTTACAGTAATGAAAACCATATCATAACAACAGCGAGAGCATGTAGTACAGCATATGTTATCATGGAGGGTTAGAAAAATCACCCCATAACTTCAAGACAGTGCTTCACTAACAGGCAGGCTCATTTTTCGCATAACATTAAACTATAACCTTTATGTAAATAATTTAAAGTGCCACTTGAATTATTCATCAAAAGTGGCTATAAAGCTAAGGGAGCTCTCTATATGGCCATGTTCAATTTTTTAATGTTCTTTACTGTAGCGACTAAATGTATTTATTGTAAAAGACATTACTGTACTGGTTTGTTGTTGCCAGGGTAAAGGTATAATGAGAATGTATATAGTCTTCTGCAAGCACATAAGGGCTCAGTGGTTTTTCCACCATGTCTACATGTTGTGGTTGCACAAAGTACAGTAGGCTGCTTATGATGTAAAGTGTTACTTTTCAGTTTGTTCTTATTCTGTTAAAAGTAATGGAGGAAGTTTCTGTCTTATATGCTTGTGTTGCGGGGGGAAAAAAAAAAACACATCTCAGAGCAGCATGCAGGCATGTGGTTTTCATCCTGCAGACAGAAAAATAGATTTTAAATGTGTACTGTATCAGCTGAAAAAGTACAACAGATATTACATTTGCGCTGTTTAAACCCCCAAAGCTTCTGTCAGCTTTTTAACATTTATCATATAGAGCCCACCTGTCTTGTCCATGTGATGAGGGATGTGGCTCAGGACACACTTAAGGTAGCTACCACAAAGGATTTAGGACTGGAGCTACCTCCTTAGGCCTGTACCTGAAACTGGAGGCACCCGACTGTAACAGACTTTTGACACTCTGTCACCATCTCTTTTCTCTGTGAAATATGCACTTCCCCTTGGGCATCTTTGGGACTACATCATCTGTGTGTGTATTGTGGGAATGTCAGGACCTCCCTGTGTGCAGAGGTCCGACGCTGACCTGGCTGACTTTCACTCTCAACTCACAGACAGATTTACATGATACGGGCAAGGCGCTTTGTGCATTATGGTAGAGAAGTATGGAGTCCCCAGATGCATGCTGTAAAACGGGCTTAGATGTCTGATTTATGAACCTGGGCTTTTGAAATTTCTTGAAATGAACACAACACCTGAAAATGTCAACACATTATAAAGGAGTGACACAAAATGTCTTTCCAAAATGATGAGATTATGCAAAATTACACAAATTACATGAAAAATGTGAAAGAAAGTAAGATGGCTGTGTCTAGTGTGGTGTTTTTGATTATTGCTGCTGACCTAATGTCTAAACTTATTTTACTTTGCTTTACTTTACTTCTTGGTCTTCATAAGCATTTTGTGTATATCCAAACCCAACATCAGTGCATCACATTTGAGGTAAAAACATTAAATATGGTAATTTATTTTATTTGGGAGGATCTCAAGAGTCTCATATTTGATGTTCTGATATTAAATGCTTGTCTTACATTCATCTGTAGTTGCCGAAATGTAACCTAACCTTATATAAACCCCATTACTTTCGTTCACGTAAAGCAACACTGGTTTGTTATATTGTCAGATAATTCAGATACTTTACCAGTGTGCCAGATTGTATTTATTCATACTCAGATTTTATTAGTCTTTGCTATATAAATACATTTTAGTAAAGCTAATTATGAATATTTAATAGCACAAGACCTGCCAATTATTTATGGAGGGAGGGGGGAAGGTGTTTTTTAGTGTACTGCCTGAGTAGACCATGTAAACCCACCTTTTCGGATAGAGGAATTTTTTCCACTTCCACACTATAGTGCCTGTACACATCCAGTTGTCAGTTCATTGGGTTGAAAAGTGTAGTGTTTTTTTCTCCAGAGAGCAGCGTAGGGCTCAGAGCAGGGAGCTGAGGCTTTGTAATCACTGTCCTGTCTCTACCTCTGCATTTCTCTGTCTGTGTTTTCTGTTAGTATTGGAGCTGACAGCCTCTCACTGGAGGAAGGGCTTTGAACCTGAGGGCTTCTCTTTCTACCAAAGGCTAATCGCTACTTCAGAACAGGGGGACTGCCCCTAAACAAACATTTACTGCTGTAAAGACAGGGTTGGCCCCTAACGATGTAGGTCAGCGGGGCTTTTTACGGCAAGGCCTTTATGGAGACGGATGCCAGAGATGGACAAATAGCAGGACATTAGCTGTCAGCAGCACCAGCAGGAGCCAGATCTGGCCGCACTTTAATAGCTGTTTGTTGGTGGAGAGGAAGAGACTCATAAAAGAGGAGACTCTTATCTTCTGCGGACCGTGTGTATTTGTGTCACAGCCAAGATTGACCACAATGAAACACAACCAGACCAGGCCAGACCAGAGATGGACTGCACTCCATCTGATAATTGCAGTGCATCCTCATATCTACATGGGCCGCAGGGCTGAATCATAACGCTGCACTACCACAGGCATCTAGTCATCTTTATAGTACACGCTACCATGCATGATTTGTCAACACAGTAAATACATCTTTCGCGGAGAGTGTAATATAATGCTATGATTTTTCTGACAGCATAATCAGTTCATCCAACAAGGTTTTATTTGGTGACAGCTTTGAGGGTCTTTCTCTGCCTGAGGAGCTACGCTCTCCCACTCCACATGCTCACACCTTTAACGACTTCTTAAATGTCACAGAATGTCAGGTGGAGGTATAAAAGCAGAAGACCTCCTCCTGCTTGCCAGTGATCCTCGGTAGTTTTTACTACGCTACAGTGCTGCCGGGCAGGACATATGCACTCAGGTGTGGCCCAGATTTCACCGGACCGGCTGGTGACATGATTTAATGCACTTGCTACTAAGGAGCCAAGTGAGAAGAGCTCTTTGTCAGAGGAAGAACACTGATTGAACACAGCATGGCCTTACAAATGTATCCTTTGTGCATGCTACTTAGATGAAAATCATCCATCACATGTGGTTTCATACAGTAGAAGACTCACGATTATAAAGCATTCTCTGTAGTGGGTCAAGCTGCTGCCTCACAAACACCACAATATTTTTTCTTCATTTCAGAAAGATTTAAAATCACTGTAGGTTGGCTGTACATTCCCTGGGGAACTGACTACTGCTGTGATGAAATAAGCATAAACTCTGCTCAATTTTCCATTGAGCTAACCAGGCAGCTCATCTCCATTAGTGTTAGTCTAACCAGCTCCGCTCTGGATCTCTTTAGCTGTGATCTCGCCAGAAGCCAGCTGGGTGTATGTGTGTGTGTGTGTGTGTGTGTGTCTGCACACGCTTGTGTGATTTTGCGAGAGCTCAGTACTCTGAGCCCTACAGCTGTGAGAGATCTGAGTGTAAGGCCATGATGGGGCTCCGTTAAGCTCAACAGCGTGAGCCTGTATCAATTACGCTGCAACAGCGATATGGACACAGCGTGCGGTCTTCAAAGACAAAGACTTATGACCGCCCAGCGTCTCCTCAGTTCCTCTGGCCACAGAGTCAGCTGGATAACCTTCAGACAACATACACTAACTAGGGGAAGGAAAGACACAGGAAGATCATTTTTATTTACTCATTCAGTCTGAAACAATTACAAAAATTGTGATTATAATGAAATTGTAGTTGACGAATAAGTCATGCAAATAATTGCAACTAACAATTTCCAATCGCCTTTCTCTGTTAATTTTATGTCATTAGTATAAGCCTAACAATAGTTTATTTATATTCACACAGTATACTTAATGAAGAAGAAGAGCCATTTATTGGCAATGAACACTGGAACACGTAAATACAAATTACATTCCTGTTTGCCTTTTAGGCTTTGGAAACAAAAGTTGTACAGGGCAGATTTGACATAAATAACTTCAATATACAAAGCCTGTTACTGAGCCTGAAATATACAAGGACATTTCTGATAATGGCAGGTAAAGAAGTTAAGCACCTCAAGATGACGGGGATGTAGTGAGATGAGCACCAGTCAAAACTAGAAAAAAATTATGTGGAAATAGTGATGAAATATGACATCTCTGTTACGTTCATCCAGCTGTTTTTATACAGATGAATGGAGACGATTGTCACTATTACGCAAAATAATTGCGGTTTGCTCAAATAAAAGCAATAAGGCCATTATGTATTAATTGTGACAGGCCTGATTTCATATTTACGGCTAAATCTATAGCAGTAATAAATTATTTCAGGCATTGTAATTACCATTAATTACACCTGAATAATATGTAATATGTGTGTGTGAACGTCTCAGTGTACTTATTTTTTTGTGTCTTTTGTAAATTATTAGATAGAGAAAAGGGGGAGGAAAGAGAGTTCTCTCAAAGCACAAAGTCATGCCCTGTGACATGCCTCACCTCTTAGTGGTAAAAAGGCTCTGTGGCCCAGCACTCTTTGAACGGCATATGGATCTAACTCCTGGGCAGGGGACTAGCGGTATAGATGTATAGATGAGCTATAATCCATGTAGGTCTACTTCTACTCCCAACCCTTTTTCCTGTACCTTTGTACCTTTATACCTCTAAATTCAATAGCACTCCAAAGGCAAGCTGATGCCTTTGAGGACTCCACCAAAGTTTGAGAGAATCCGTAGGCAAAACTGTCATGCATAATGTGTGTGGTATTTTCCTAGACTCCTGGTTAAAGAAATGACTGCCATATCAGCCAGTCAGCTGTGGACTGTTGCGAGGGTGTAGGTATGTATGTGTGTGCATGTGTACGGCGTGGTAATGAATGAAGGTAAATGGCGGGGTATGAAGCACTTCCTATCGTAATTTCACACTTGTCAGCTCTTGTGAGGAAACTTCACCTTTACACAAGGATAGCAGAACAGGCCGGCCCATAGAAAACAGAGAAAATTTGTCTTTGTGTTGTGGGATAAATTCTCTATGCAAGAATTTCCCTTGCATATATTCTGTTTGCAATTCTACTAACAGACTGCACTCAAACAACATACAGTCTAACTTCCCAAATACGTAAACGTATTAATAAATTAATATGGTATGCATTACAAAACTTCTTTCTTATATTGTTAGTGTGTGGTTTAATAACTGGCATTACTGCATGCATACAGTACCCTATGTTTGTGTACAGCCCTTTAGGTTGCACAGACATGGCATGTAAATATTGCCCCGTCAAAAGAAATACCTCATGTTGAATTTACCATACAAATAAAATGAAGTTGCACAGCGTTTAAAGCGGTTCATAATTAAACTGGAAGGTGTAGAGGTGAAGATACAATTAAATTTATGTTTGAATGACCACCTTGATGGAATTCACTATGACCTAACGTGAACTGTTTTTCATTAATAATCCTTGTGCATTAATGAGCCGGGTCCATGCACGGAATTGTGGGATGAAAGGCGCCTATCACACCCACCTGCCAGGGGCACACATCTGAGATATTCTTCAACTTCACACAACTGTTTCTCCATAAAGTGTTGCAGTAATGAGGCAGCCAAAGGAGGGAAGGAAGAAACACCTGTTTCACCTAATTTACTGGGTGAAGGTTGGTTTATGCATTGTTTTATGAAATGTTCTGTTGTTTAATATATCCCACATAAACATTTATCCTCAGTGTAAATTTTAGATGCAGTCTGTACGTAACATAGTGCTTACTCCTAGCTTTGCATCAAACATGTAAATCCAGTTTTTAGGATTTAAGTTACTTATCTCAATTTTTCTCTTGTGACGCAGTACAAGCTGCTCTTTACGCTCAGTATTGGAGCAAATCAAGCTCAGTAGTAGGAGTACAGTGAATTCCATACTAAAAAAATGATGTATTGTCACTTCTATCTATTTTAAATAAAAGCAACATAACATAAAAATTGAAAAGAAAAAAAAAAACACTGAAAAGGATAATGACATGAAATTTGTGAAACACAATAAAGTGTGTCATTTATACACGTTAAGTTCTATCTATTCAGTACGCCAGATAAGTTAGTGAGAGTGAAAGTGGCACTGAGTGTGTTTGTGTGTGATTGCGAGAGAGACTGAGCAGGGAGAAGGAAAGGGTGAGTAGAGGGAGGATATGAGAGCCTTCTCGGGGGACCTTAAACAAACTGACTAAAGTGGTCCTGTTTTCTGATCAGGCACAGAGAGGAGAACACTTAGCACTGCTGGAGACACTCTAAACAGCCACTGAGGAATTAGCCTGTTACTGGGAAACTTCACAGCTCCTGCACTGGGCCGTGTCCCCGGCTAAGTAATACAGAAAATAGAACAGGCAATAAACGGCAACAAACAAATGCACATATGCACACACTCATCTACCCCTCCCCCTCCCACTCACACTTACACAGGTGCATAAGGATGTGCTGTATGTATGCCAATAAGCGCACGGCTCATGATGGCTGTCTGAAACCAGCACAGATAAACACGTAAACACACGGAACACAAGCTACCATATGCGCTGCGGTCTCTCGGAGGAAAACCGGCAGATAATGAATGGCCCCCCTCACACACTCCAGAAAAGTGTCGCAAGTGACTTGAGACAAGGAAAAATATGTTTTCACTGAGGAAAAGGGATGACCTTATTCCTTCTCCGTGTTCATATGCAATATCCTTTTGCCTGCATCACCAGGTTCGGCCAAACAAAGATGAGCTTAAATTTAGGCCCCATGATGTCAACACAAACACAGGATAGAAAGTTCATGTTTAATTAGGTGTCCCCCCTTTTCTAAAGTTCATTTCAATTAGTCCCACCTCGGCCCCACTTTCAGGTCTCAGTGATTTGTCAATGCCTCAACTTCTATGTAGTGCAGTGTGGTCACAATGCGGCATGTAAATGTGTGTGTGTGTGTGTGTGTGTGTGTATATATATTTTTGCATGCGTGTTTATGTTGTGTGTGTGACCCCGACGGAAAGGGACTCCTGTGCCCTTGACATTTCCTTCTTGCTCTTATGATGAATTGCAGGGGTTATTTACTAGTTCATAGGAGAGATTCACATATCCCCGCTTTGTTCCCAAACACTAACAAAGAATGCAGAGACTTTCATAAAAATAACTACTCTGAAACTTTAGCTGACAGTGAACAGTGACAGTAAGCTATAGTGATGCGGGTTAATAATAATCATTACAATTTGTACATTCATAATCCCTTCATCAGTGTTTTATATTTTGAGTGACAATAGTTTTTTTTTGTTTTTTTTTGCAGGAGGTTTTTGAAAAGCAAAGTGAAGAATAATTCTTTGTGTGCCACTTTCTGGCAGTTGAGTTGAATATTTTAAATAAAATAAATATGAAATTTAAATTCTTGCAAATTATTCTGACATTTTATGTAAACATTCAAATGTAAGCTATATTAATTCAGCATTAAAAATTTTAGAATAACACGCATTAGGGAATGTGCATAAAGTACGACTCTCATGAACTGCACATCCGCAGATATAGGTGCCGTGGTTAGATGGCCTATACGTCCTATGTTGGATCCTGAAGGTGTACTATGTCTGCTCTGTCCATTTTGTGACACCCTCACATAAGCCGATCAATCAGCTGTAATGAAACCCATCAGGTCACCTTTGAAATTTATCATTTTTTTGTGTGCGTAAAATGAAACGCCCCGTGATGGTATGGAAGGCTAAATTTAGATTACCTATATGCAACATATCTCTACCCCCCACACACACCAGCAAAAAAAAAAAAAGAAAGAAGGAAAAAAGGTTTATGAATTATGCTGAAATGCAGAGTCCATACTGTACGCCAGTGTGCTTGTGACAGGTAATATCAAAACACTCTTCTTTTTTAACCTCAGTCATAACGTTTGTAGTACATCTAAATGTCGAACTTAAAATTATTTACAACAGTTTAAGAGTAAACGCGAGGAATCAGGAAGTTTTAATATATTATGCACATCAGCGGGAAAAAAAACCAAAAAACTGAGCAATCACCTGACTGTTTGACTTATCTCTTTCACCCTGTGGTGTGTCTCTGTGTTTCTGTCGCTTGCAGAGGTTTGAGGTACTTAGCATCTCTTGTTTGCACACAATCCGTCTGTGATTATTGCCCGCTTCAGGCTTCATGCACTGTGATGCGTCTTTTCACAAAGCAGCCTCATTTGCATAGCTTTTGCCAAGACCCTCTCAAAATCTTAAGGAGTGCGCTTAAAGACGAGTTATAGATGAGCAATCATAATGACAGATCGCCTTGTTTGTGGTAAAGGCAGGCTACGTCAGTATCAGCAAAGTCGCACCCGGTAAATTGGCTCTTCAAATCAGAGTAGGTACACAAAAACTTTTATCAATTTGTTTTGATGTAGTTAGGATTACTTCCAACACTTTACTGGTTTTTCCACAGCAGCTCGGGCTTTTTTGAATAGTCAGGCCAAACCTGTCTAACTGCAATCAAGGTCCGACTACACGGTTCATTTTCTGCAGATGGCACACAAAAAGTCCTTATTCGAGCATTTGCAAAGAAATAGGCTTTTCTTATGTGTTTGTTGATTTGTTTATTTATTTCTTTATTTTGTTGTTGTCATTTTTTTTCTGCTGAACACAGCTGCTCGCGCCCCTTCATGCAGAAAGGCCCAGTATGGCTCTGTCTGTAAATCGGAGTCCGGGGGCCACAAGACAGAAAACGAGGGAGAACCACCCGGTGAAATTTAGCGCACGATGGCTCCCAGCGGGCATCATTTGGGGACCAAAGAGATTTTTTCTTTCCCTTTTTCCTGCATGGTGAGCAGGTTGGAAAGCTCAACCCTAACATTGCTGCTGACACAACCACTCAGGGACGGCTGTAACAGCTCTCTTAGCATGGCACCTGTTATTGAGCCGTCAGAGAGAGCGAATGAGAAAGAGAGCGTTGGCGAGGGAGGGAGAACAAGGAAGGGAGAAGGTGTGAAAACAGGAAAGAGTGAAACTCAATTGTAATTTCAGGGCTGTCACAGTTGTGAGAGCTGGTAATTCCACTGCCGTACTGGTGAGTGTACATGCTAGACTGCCTCTCCCTGCAAAGACAGGGGGCACCCTGGTCTCTTCCTTCACTACCTAAATTTACATTCATCTAGGATCAAAGTAAACAAACTCATTATAATTAGATTCACACTGGGCTACAATGCAAACATACAAAAGAGTATGCGTTTATAAAATGGTCACACTCCAGCTCCTTATATTTTGTTGCTTTGTTTCTCAGGTTAATCATATTTTCTTTCCTGTGTCTCTTTTCTTAAACTATTCAGTCTGGCTTTTATGCAACTCCTTTTCACTGCCTTTTTACACTGAGTAGAATTGGCTTTTGGATTTTTTAAATGATTCATAATACTTTCATCAAATTAATAACGATTATTAAGAGTGCCTATGTCTCACTAAGATAAATGACCTATTGTGGAAGAGCCAGCAATGAAAGCAGATGTTTTCAATACTGTGCGTTTTCATTTGTAATTGGTTTTACAATAAAAGAGGCTGAAGAAATTTAAGGATTTCTATATCAAGTTAACATAGCAGTTTGTGGTAGAAACAAATACCAACAGATACGGAGGAATAAAAGAAAGGGGGAAAAAAAAAACTGTTTTATTTTCTTTCTGAGCCAATCACCAGAGGTACACGGCAAGTAGCTGTCCATTCAAGCAAAGCAGTGGCGTTCCTCTGCAGAGCAATCAAAATGGATTAAACCAACCACGCTCCAGCTGCCTCCACGCAAATCAGATATGCCTGTGATGATGATAATCAATCCATAATAAAATAACACAACATAAATCTGATAGTGTTGTTCCAACAATTTTAATAACATAGATTTAAATATTGCCATGTGCACTGGAGTGATTTATTAATGAAAAAGTGCTATCAAGCTTATATACACCCCAGTTCTGGTGGCTCGCCAATAATACCATTAACTGCATTGTTCAAACTCATTATGTGATGAGAAACACAATAATAATCGCAGGACTACAAACGCACAATTTCTCCCATTGAGCTAATCACTTTTGCTAGCATTATTAGTCTCTCTTCCTCTCTCCCTCTCTCTCCTCTGCTCTCTTGCACACTTTGTCATAAATCCTAGGAGATGCTGGCATATAAATCCCTAGTGCTGAATTAGTATTGTAATTTCTGGTATCCATGCACGCTTTGCCAGCGCAGGCTTTGGAGTTATTAATCTGGGGGGACAGGTGCCATAGAAACAATATGCTGAGCGGTTGGCCTGGAAAATCGTCCGACCCCACCCGTGCCAAAGCCCTCAGTGCATTGAATTAGAATTACAAGGTATGGACCAGGGCCCAGTTTTAGTAAGCATAAAAAATCTGAAAGATGACAGGATTTTATATGTGAAGTCTTCATCATTACCATTTAAGTTAAAATTTATGTTTTTCAATAGATTTTTGCTAAATGCAACTTATAAATTCAGGTGGAAATGAAAGCAAAAACATGAATTCTAAGTTACTGAATTACTGAAGAATGGCCATCTTGCCTCTTTTGACATCTCAGACTGTGTGAGCTGAGTTGTTTTTGGAGTCCCATAACGTGTGATATCATGTGGTTTACCACCTCTCTGACAGAAAAGCTGTTAGGCTGCACATATGGCCCACTGACAAACATGACAGATGAAACACTTTGTTTGCTTTTGTTTAAGCACCGGCTCCTCTCCTAATACAAGCCTTTTAAGTGATCAAAAAGGCCTGGCAATATTTGATGTTGTCTACGAAGAGAGGGGGAGGCAGAGGAAGTGTCATTCAGTGATATACAGCTCCAGTCCTCTGTCACACAGCGCAGTGTCTGCTGGGAAATAATCTGACATCTTGTGCTCGACACATCCAAGCGATGAGTAGAGAAGGAGTGAGAAAAAGGAGGCAGGGGGAGAGAGATAGAAGGCAGAGAGTGATGGGAGAAAGAGGCGAGGGAGAAGAGAGGCCGAGGGAAGTGGGAGTGTGAGCGGGAGAGTGAAAGGAGAGAGAGGACACAATCAATTCAGCAGCCCCGTCTCCATCATGTCATCGCCTGTCAGCATAGATTTAAGAATAAAGCTTTTGAGAGACCTTCCAGAGCTACAGTCTGATCAATGCCCTGACAATGTTGGCCCAGATGTCACTGACATGCATCACACGGCTGCTCAAAACACAACCGACCCCTTTGTGACCACATCACCGGGAACTACCAAAGGCCTCTGCCCTTGGTTCGTAGTGGGGCAAGATCCCGGGATTTAAAAAGTCAGAGTTTAATTTCATATCGCCACAGAAGGCGACAGGCTTCTCTGCAGAAAGGTTTTAACCTCATGCCTGTGAGTTGAACAATGCACAGAGAAAACTGGAAGTGCATATGGACAAGACCATTAGAGGAAACAGAGAGGCAAAGATGAAGAGAGAGTGACGGGGTGAATAAATCGAGTCATTAAGCATGTGTTTGTGGGAGCATGGCTCCCATATGACAGTGCGGGGTGGCAGGATGCTTCTGCTGCCGTTCCCTGTAAATAGACAAACAGATTGGCTTGTTTGCCTCTCTCCTCTGGGCAGCTTTTGGCTTTCGGTTTCTGGGGAACGCTTAGGCCTCCCCTGGATCTCTGGAGAGAAAACTCCTTATGCTGTATTTCAATTTGTAGCGTAGTTTCTTTTAATTAATCTACGCTGCTGTCAAATGGCAAGCTCATTTTAAAAGCAGATCTCAAACCATTTAGTAGATGCGTTTCCACATTTAACTGATTTACTAAAAAAAAAATCCAGCGTCCCAAATTCAGTGCCTCTTAAAGGTTTCTTAGGGAAGAACCATATGCTTGTACAGTAAGCAAGGAAGCAAGCTCTGCACTTTTTGTAGCCTGCAGGATGAATAAGTAAACTTGCAAACACCCCGAAGCAATGCATCCTTGTTCAAAAACACACCCGAGTCATTCTCAAAATAAGCCTGGAATGTAACAAATATTATACTTGCATATCATATGTTTTATTATCTGTAATTGCTACAGAGAGAGGTTGAGCAGATAATCTGATATAATCAGATTTTGGAAGGAATTACAAACTGTCTGTCTATCTTTTTGTGGCGCACCGTAAGCGCTGCTTTTATACTCTAATAAATAAAAAATAAAATATTTATCATGGTGAAGTTCTGGCAGGTCTAACTGTATTTTCCCTAAAACGATCAGGCCGTTATTATCCTGACACTGGATAAAATGTACGGAAAACTCCATGCTCAAATGTGCATACTTGTGGTTCGTGCTGACCTCGCCATCTAGGACACGTGACGTCAGGTCTGACCAGAACTCACTGCCTGCTGTCAACTAGCAGGTGAAACACATTACTCTTATTTAAAGAACGGTATCATTTTCAACGTTAATGAGCACATCCTATAAATGAGAAAGGATAAAAATAGAATCAGTGTTTGACCTTTAATATGTTTTTGTTTTCCATTACAATTTTTTTTTTTTGTGTGATCAGACACACTGTTTAAAATGTGCTATTCAACATAGATGTTACTTAATAATATAAATACTTTGTCTTGGTGATAATAACAATCTAGTACAGAATGAAGTGTAACGAATCATACTAAGCGGAACAATTTTTTCTCTGGCCAGTGGAAAGAGAAAACCACGGCTCCATCTCTACAGCACGGAGGGGAAAATCTACCTCTGATTTCAAAACCTTATGAAAATGTTGAGGGAAAAAAAAAAAAAAATACTGTTTCACATATGACACTGAGGTAAAATCTACTCTTTTTTTTTTCCCCCCCCTCGCTATCTGTGTCTTAGACGCACAACTCTTACTCAACTGCCGTTACTTCCGCTCACTTCAATCCTGTCCAACCCTCTCACTCTCTCTTGTCTTTTGATTTCAGCGAGGAGGGCAATCGTTAGGTGAATGATGGTACCCATCAGTGTAGTGCATGTGTTGTAAAACTGTCAGCAACTGACAGATTGACTGACATGGTCAACCCTTCGATCACGGCTGCAGAGAGGGCAGGGCTAGATGAAAAAGGATGGTGTGAAAGTGAAAGCGAGGGGGGGAGAGAGAGAGAGAGAGAGAGAGAGAGAGAGACAGAGAGAGAGAGAGACAGAGAGAGACAGAGAGAGACAGAGAGAGAGAGAGAGAGAGAGAGAGAGAGAGAGAGAGAGAGAGAGAGAG
>JAPQRN010000018.1:27802072-27828171 GCA_037367275.1 Coranthus polyacanthus | reverse complement strand
GGAATGGGAGCTAAGAAATGTACTACTCTACTACTATAGAAATGTACTTTAGAATATTTTCACCACTTTGCCTTGCTGTCAGACAGTGCTTTACGACAGGGAACTGAAGCAATTATACTGCTCTGTTCAAAGCCAAAGACTCCTTTGGCAAAAACAGTAATTTTACCTCTCAGAACGTATGAGATGCTGGTCTGCCGCTGCCGCGATTGGTTAGTTTGGCTGTGTTATTTTGTGAGTTTGATGTTTTAAAGGGTTAGTTCCAAAATTACGTGGTGTTAAAATATGACTAACTGATCGAAGACCAGCATCTCTGAGAGGAAAAATTACAGTTTTTGTCAAAAGAGTGGCTTTGAAGCGAGTGAAATAACGGCTTCAGTTCCAAGTCAGAAAGGGCTGTACCTCATACAACCCAACTTGATAAAATACAAACTAACCCTTTACGTGCTCATTTTACTCATTATATTCCTGTTGAAATTCAAAGAAACCACAGTGTCAGAAAGAATGACCTTTGACCCCCATCTCCCAGCTGTGTTAGATGAGTCCGAGAGGTTCAGTTTCACTTTGCCTTGGCCTCGGCTAAATAGACGATTAATGATTATTATATCTCACATTTACTGCTGAATTACCAAATGTGACACCACAAATGTGATTATCTGTTAAAGGACAAAGGTAGGTCTAATTTTGTGAAGGTTATCAGACTCAGTCCTCGTCATTAAAAGCCTCTCAGACTTGCAGAGAATGCTGCAAGACATGGCTGTTTGTGTTTTGTACATTTCAACAAATTGTTTGTGAGAGGACACATTCAATTAGTTATTTCATTATGGCCCTAGGTGTAATCAATTGACAATGCCGATAACGAAGCCACATCAATTTGTGAGCCGACTCTAGCACATTTCTCTAAATGATTGAAGAGCGATTCTATTTTTGGGCCTCACGACTCCTTTTTCTGCTCTGGTTGTCAGCAGAAACCTATGTAATGAATCATATAATCATGTACTGTTTGAGAATCCTCTCCGTTTTTTCAGCGTCGTGGTCAGAAATTCTGCGTAAACTCTCTCTTCTGCAGGAGGCATGTTTCTGTATTTCTTCGCTACCCCCCTTTCCCCTTGAGCAATACATGGCAAAGAAAGAAAAGAGCACTGAGTTCCCCTCTGTCATTTCCCTTTCTCCCCTCCTGTAGCGTAGATAAACAATGCAAGTGACAGTCTCTCATCACTCAAGAGGCTGAATCTCTGGCCCTGACCCGATAACATCAAGTGTGTGTGTCACCTGTCAAGTGGCTTCTGTCACACTTCAGTGGGAACTCAAAACAAGACTCTGTATATGTGTGTGTGTGTACGGGTGCGGGTGCGTGTGAAGTCGATGGGGGGATGGTGTTGTGGGTTTAAGAGTGCCTGTTGGCATGCAAGCGCAGGCCTCTCTAGGCATGAGTGGAGTTAAGAGTGGCGAAGGGGGGGATGGGGCTTGTGAAGGTATGCCAGGAAACTGAGAAAGAAGGAGGGGGAGGTGTAACGACCCAAATGAGAAGGACTTGTGCAGACACTGTGAAACTATCTCATTTTGTAGGCTCCGCTAGTCTCATTCTCATGTTCAGAATGAGCAGGGTGATCTGGGAACGCAATTATTTTCACCTATAAAAGGCAACATATGCCAAGATCATAAAAGTTCTTATTGGACAGTAATTTATTAAAGCAAGTCATAGAAATGGAGAGAGGTAGGGCACAAGCTATAATATGAAGGTGTCGTTCTGCTTCTCATTAAGGGCCTGAGTGTCAGTGAAATTCAATACCCCAGGAGCCTGACAGAAGAGGGATGGATGAGCTAAACACAAGATGTTCTCTCTTTATAAGATCCTGGGGAAATGGGAACATTTAGTTGGTCCACATCATGTTAAAGTTCCATTCTTTGTTTCAATGTAAATCTGTATGTCTATATTCAGGAGCTTTGCACTTTACTGGAGTAAACAACTTTTGACTTGTACTCCCTACATTTGAACATACATATCTCTTACTCCTTACATTTTCAAAACACGCCAGTTTATTTTGAATGTATTTGAGGAAATTTTGCATCATTGTGCGCCTTCCCAACTCCAAAACCAATTTCAACCTACATTGATGGTAACACATGGTATATGATGATGTCTTGGGTGTATCCATCAGTGCATATCATGCACGACAAACGCAACAAGACAAAACTACGTAAAAGATGCAACAAAGTGAAACAGAAAAAGGGGAAAAAAAAGCATCATAATTAAATACTCAAGTAAATAAGTTGAATCAGTACTTCTACTTTTACCAGTTGTTTTTCACAGGATTATTGGATGGAGGAACCGTAACGTCACCCATTGGTTTCTGAACTGCCGCTTTGAAGCCAGTAGTTTTCGATTTGGCAGTCACCATGTTGGCTTTTTGGAGCTGGGCGTGACCATATTTGGACAAAAGGGGCGAACCTGAGGGGTCAGAGCTGAGCTAATGCTAAACTTCATCAAGCATTGCTAACAAAGTCATTTTACAGTCTTGTTAGTGGAACCTATTAAGCACAACTACAGTCGAGTTGTTTGTCAGGAAAAAAAAAGCCTTTTATTAAATAAACTGAAACTCCGAAGGTCCGACTCGGCAGACATCAAAGCTTTCTATTAGCCCTGAGATCTGATTTACGGGGGAAAAATTTTAAGACATCACTTATTAGAGGGTCCAAATGGAACGCCTGAGACTGGAGTGAGTCCTGAAAAAAAATCATGGACTTAGTGTTTTAAGAGAGAAGTTCAATGTAAGTCTATGGGAACAAGGGCTTTTTGGAGCCACCCCCAGCGGCAGTCAGCAGTATTACAACTTTAAATTACTTCTGCATTGGCTTCATTTTGGAGCAGAGTTCCTTACCGCCTGGTATAATCTCATGCCACAGGGACATCGACTGTATGTCAGACATCCTTGGTTTATGGAGTATATTTTTCCACCACATTCTCCTCATCCATCATCCAGCTGTTCAAAGGTAGGTTTCTCCTGCTGAGAACAGTGTAACATTGCTTTGGGACTAACAATAATCTGTATCCTCCAAGCAACACACAGCTGCTACTACTACAGACCTGGCATCGTCTTGAATGGATGAGTGATCCGAGACACTGTGTTTGTTCCTATATTGTAAATGTTTAAATCATTCTTGAGCTCTGAATGAGTAATAATAAGCCATCATTGTGATCCTCACAATACCGAATAATGTGGATTAGCCAACGGGGAGCAGATCATATTGAGGAACTTATCAGCATCTTCTCATTATCTAATACACAAAGTGCAGGGGGAGACGATTATGTCTGTGGCACATTTTACCCAGAACAATGGAAGCGTGTATACCTCTGTTCATTTGATGCACAAAATAAACAAGACAGATATATGCTATTGTCTGAGCTTATTGTAATGGTAAAATACAGTTTTTGTTAATGTAAATGATTGTAAATGACTCTTCTTTCAGACAAGAGCGAGGGTTTTTGTATCCTTTACTGAGATAAATACCATCACAAATGAGGCTGGACAAAACAAAAGCAGAACAGAAAAAAACAGGCAGTTTTCATAGGGGGAAGGCAGGGTTTTGTGTACGCCTATTGTGTAATGTCTGGCAATGCGTTCAGATGTTTGTTGTTGTCTTTCACACTGACGACCACGTTCTGACAACAGTCACACGGAATGCAAACTGAAAAATGGTAAGCATGCACACGCACAAAAATAAATAGAGTATGAAATCATCTATAAGCTCACTGAATGATCATCACTCATCTTTTACTTTTTTAGCAGCTCCTCGGGACAAAAATCCTTCACCAAATTCCTTTCTTTTGCATTCATCACGAGCATTAAAGAAGCTAAAGAATTATCTACAAAATGATGAGCCTCAGTGTTAAAATCACATGTTTTGTTTTGTGATGCACAGATCTCGAAATGTTTTTTTTTTTTTTTTTTTTTTTTGCAAATTGACTCAAAGACACAGATGTTAAAATCACACACACCTCTGCATTGATCTACATCATTATACAAATATTTCATGGGAGTTTGTGGTGTCATAAAGCAGGCAATCAGTAAAAATTCACATGCTTATGCCAAACTCTGGATGTATATTGGCATGATGTTAAAAGACATTTGATTTTGGTAACTTCAAACCCTATATTTTCCCATAACCTCTATGTTCTGTTCAATCGTGTATTGATGTAAACTTGGTCAAGGTTGTACAGGCCAGCTGGTCAGCCTGTCGAACATGTTCAGATCATGTCTGCTGAACTGTCCAGAGAACACAGAAAGCTCTAATCCCTTGTTTGCATTGGAATCAATTCCATATTGATCACAGACTAATAATATAATCATACTTGTATTAATATCAGATGGCATTGATTTTCAGATGCTCATTTGTTATATAAAGATAGCGTAGTTCGCATTGTGAAAGAGGTAAACACTCATAAAGTCTCCTTGTCATTGATCCTGATTCTGCTGGTGTTTCTAGCTAAGATACAATGCATGCAAATTTTGAAAAGACCAAACGAAGGAGGCAATTTGAAGTCCAGCGATGAACCTCATTAGTCACAGGCATGCACACTTGAACATATAGATGCACATGTCACACACAGAACACACATAGACACGCATATGCACATATTCACAAATGTATGCAGCTCCTGGACATGTCTCATTAAATTCAGGTGAGCAGATTAATTAAAATGATATTTAAATCCCTCTGGACTGTAATCTGCACCACTGGCATGTATGTCACACACACACACACACTTATGCACAAACCCACACATGCAGGTATGGCAGCGCTGGGCAGAAACATCCATCTAATGTGTAAGCACAAAAGAGGACACACATCTGTATATTATTGTCTTTACACGTCAAACAACATTTTGGTATCTATCCACTTGTATGATTTGATCCATTGGCATTTAAATTGAAATATATTTAGTGATTTAATTAAGAACATTTTCAGCCAAAGCTTCTTATTATTCGATAATCTGACCTTGTGTGTCCCTCCTCCAACCCCCATCCACTCAGTCTGCTCATCCACAGCACTGACCTTAACTGCAGCTGTAATTGTTAGACCAGAGGTACGCTTTGTTAGCCTTCTGTAAATTCTGTAATAACTTTACTGATTGCCTGGCACTGCCGTAGTTTGAGCGGCTCTGGGATGTTACAATGAAGATTAATCAGTAAAAAAAAAAAGAAAGTGCGCTGTGTCCAGAGGAGAAAAGGTCCATCATATCACTGTGACTCAATGAAATGCTGCTAAATAGGTGATGAATCCACAGATGTCGTCGAGCGACATGTTTTGATAATTAATATAAATACGTGACTGCAGCGCCTCAAATTTACCATATTTATAGCAAAGATTTAAAAGCAATATCAGCACATGCAGAAACTTCCTCGCAGTTCCTAAATGGTGAATCGGGCACTGGGAGATAAACTCAGTTCTATCTGTTTTCTAGTTCTCATGGGATGTTTATTTATATGATATCAAGAGAATGTCACCTAGGTGTTATGTGGGTGTTGTGTTTTACATATACTCACCTACTTTCCCACCAATCAAATCAAGATAAGAAGGAAACTGAAACTTGAGAACTTGTTGGTGTGTTTCTATTATCAGAGGGGAAATGATTACACGTGTTGGGATATGCGTCGAATTTTACTGAATTCTTTTATGGCAGTTTTTAGGTTTCTGCCATTATGGATGCGTGTGCACTACTGTAAAACACACTGTGCTACATAACCACAAAGTTATCAAGTCTTCCTTCATAACTCAGAGAAAGATTTGCAGTGGGCGTGACGAAATAAGGAGAAGAAATGAGAATTTTAAGAAAAAGAAAAAAAAAAGGAAAAGAAGCCATCAACTGCCGCGCTGTGGGCCCTCTCGTGACCTTCACCTGCTGCAGA
Source organism: Coranthus polyacanthus (assembly GCA_037367275.1). NCBI lineage: Eukaryota > Metazoa > Chordata > Actinopteri > Kurtiformes > Apogonidae > Coranthus > Coranthus polyacanthus. Next base: position 27,822,262 of record JAPQRN010000018.1, on the reverse strand, counting down.
CGCAAATTGCATTACAGAATGACATGTCATTCATCTGGGCTGTACTTGGAGGATCATTTAGCTAATTTAATGATTAATAAGTTTAACACCTCTTAATAATTTCATTTGGCCCTGTGATTGAAATCCTGGCGAGCTGGGCTGAGCGCAGTGGGAGGCAGATGAGAATGTCTGGGACTGAGACTGTCTGTCTGGGACTGAGCAGAAAGAGAGAGAGGCACAGAGAGCTAAAGAGAGAGAGTAAGAGAGCGCCTAAGAAAGAGAGAATCTCCCCGAGGACTACAGATCAGTCTATTACCACCATGACCTTTTCCCTCCACTGGATATGCCATTAGAGAGGAAATCTGAAAGTAAAGCCTTGATTAACACAGTTATCCAACATGTTGAAAGAAAAATGGAAAAGAAAAAATATGTTCCTTCATTAGGAAAATGTTCTGCATTATTAATGTTAGAGAAGCCAGGCTAAGTGGACCTTAGAGCATTACTGATTCTTGGTTTAACCAGAGGTGATCACTGTAGAGACTCACAAAGTCTGTACTGTTCAACACGATTCTAAAACAGCGACAGAAGGATTTAGTGGAAACCTTCAGATTAATCAATCTGCAGCTAAATCTTCATGAGAAAAACTGACATTTAGTTCAATATCTTATTACTTTCCGCTGCAACCCCCAGTCGTGACATTTTAACTGTTTCCTGAACGACCCAAATTAAAAATATTAGTGAACACAGCCACTCTTTGCTAAATTCTCTGAACATTTTCCTAAATATTGGACAAATATTTGCACTTTTCATTTCTCTAGCTTTCACATTTTCTCTTCATTATGCAGCATTCTGCGTATTACTTCTCACATTCTAGCTGCTCTCACAATAAGGCATCAGTAGTTTTCACTCGGTCAGGAAATCGTGCTCTCCACTGAAACTCATGACAATTTACTGGGGCTGAATGTGAGCAGAGTGAACTTGAGTTGTGGTAAGACTACAGTCAGATCTGATCACGGCGCTTTAACGAATATCTCGTAGGTGGGATGAGTTCAGCTACTGAGTTCAAGAACCACACACGTTATGCATGCAAGCAATCCATCTTAAGAGAAACACACTTCAAGCTCCTGTTGCAGTTTCGCCTCAGAACTCACATCTCCTTATTTCTCAGTTCCCACAGATTCAGTCGACAGCAAAAAAAATGGTCAAAAGCTGAAACCAAACAATACAACTACACCCGGCCTGAGGGTAGCAGCCACGCACTGTACTTGTTACATCTTTAAAATCTTACGTCCTGATGGGGTAGCTATTAAAAGGCACCTTGTTCGCTTGTTTTTCAGATCAGAACACAAGAAAACATTCACAGAAAGCTTTGATGTGTAACATGGGACAGAATCATGTTCACTATAGCATTAAATTCAGATTGGATTTAAATGGGAGTTTGCCCCTTCTCACCTTGGTGTCCACATCTCCTGATAAGCCCATTTGCTGTGCTCCATGTCAACTAACTAAACAGCCCCCCCCCCCACCGCCCATTTAAAGACAGAGTGACCTTGTCCCTTTCTGCTTCAGACCACACACTCTGCCCCATCCCCATCTTACTCCACATGACCCAGGCCACCCAAGGTCATGACAGATCCTCCCACGTTTCTTTCCGTCTCCTTAGAAAAGCAGGCTCTGTAGTGTTTGTGTGAATGCGGAGCTAAACACAGAAGGACCTCCAGACAACCTTGAAGGCACTGTTCCAATCTATAGAGCCAGCAGGTGATGCTTATCTATAGTATGGCAGGAAGAGTCCTCTCTAATTGTGTGAAGCCACATATTGTCAAGGTGGACAAAGAGTGTCTATTAAGTTCATGATATAAGGTCCAAGGGAAGCAAACCAAAGACTGTGACATGTGTCAAAACCATCCCAGCTGGCATCCCAGCAGCTCCCTGGGTCTTTGTAGCTCAGGTGCCGTGCCAATTTCCATAATAAATGTTTCTTATATGGCTGCATAGAAAGCTCCAAGTACAATATACTGTATCTCTCTTTAAAAGATTCTAAACTAAACTGTGTGAAAGATTTTGCAAGATCAAAACCACAAGAACTTTTTTTTTTTCTTTTATGTAAAAAATATTTTTTACATCCCACAAAATTCCTGGCCTGCAAAGTTACTCCTCTCTTCAAAACAAGCTGGTGTGTCTGAAACATGCAGAGGTCTGTGGAGGGACACACCAAGAGGAAATGGCTGTGATCTCTGTGATCATTTGGGTTGGATGGCGGCACACACTGCATGTGTGCTTAAAAGCATTGGTGAAACTCAAACCTGTTCAAAAACTACTTAGGAAAATAAACACAGCTCCCATTCCAAATAAATGTCTGTTTGAAATGAAATGTCAGGCCAGTAGTTTGGCTTTGGTTATTACCTAAAGAAAGAATGGAATACATTTTGTAAATGGACTTTTCGCAAAAGTGGAGCTCCAGGGATCCTCACTTTGAGGGTGGTGCAGATCAAAGGTTGTGCACTGCCTGTTTGTTAGGGCAGACTACCAACAGCCACATATCTCTGGCAGCAGCACCATTTCTCAACAGGGTGCACCTGGAGAACACTGAGGCCAGTGTTTTGGCTAAAGACGTCTGCAGCCTGGCTTTCAGCACCTCCTCTCCCCCTTTTCTGAGACTAAAGCAAAGGCTGGAAACTATAAGCACCATTTAAAACAGTACTAAACTGCACTCTCACACAGAAGATGTACAGACCAATAGACGTGCAATAACATACAAAATGGATGCAAATGCAAAAATGGAAACAAATACTCGTGTGCACATGCGGGCACAAATTCAGAAAAGCACACACACTACGGCTGATTTGTGGTAATTGCTATTTAGTTGAGGTAATTATTGCTTCTTTTCAACTGAGTCGTGTTCAAGTAAAGGGGGGTTAATAAGTATTTCATTTCATTTAGCAATTATTATACTATCAGCAGCTTTTCCTCTTCTGATTGGTGTTTATTGGCGATGCACTCAAGATAGTGTGGCGGCCCTGGGTGTTTTTTAGTTTCTCATTTCTGTTTTAATTGCCTGCTTCCACCTGTAGAAAGAGGAGTGGAGAGGTTTTCCCCTCTCACTGACGAACACAGTAGGCTTTGAGATGTCAGCCGCTCTCTTTAACAGGCCAGTGACAGTTTCTTCCTGTCACAACTCTGACTTCCTGTACAAACATAACCTCATTAAAATTGCCACCCTGGTCTGTGGGCGGGCCTCCTGGTCCTCCCCTCCAATTAAGAGCAGTAAGGGCTGTCGCACTGACAACTCCCACTTTGAGTTAAAATCCAAGCGCTCTGGGGGCTAACGCCATGTGTCAAAACATAATTATGATCTCACCCATACCTCTGTCCAAGAGAAATGAGGGAGAGAGCGAGGGAGAGAAAGAGGAAGTGAATGAGAGAGCGAGGAGGGGAGGCAGAAAGAGAGCAGGCTTGGGGTCGGTGAATGGAGGCAGTGGAGGGAATAATGAACTGAGAGAGATAATGAGAATAGTTGACCATAACAGGTTAATACCCCTCCCCCGCATGCCTCTGTCTTCACAATAAAGTGTAATATTTATTCTGTGTACACCTGGACAGGGCAAGGGCACGCTCATCACATGTCTGTTGATGCTGGTTTCTCACAGCGGTGAGGGTTTAAGTCAAAGTTCGAGAAGTCACAGCCTGCCTGTGTAAAGGATTTCTGGAGATGACAGAGTGTGATACTGCTTGTTATCCTTTTTCGCTCACAAATCAACACACACAACAGACACGCATCCATGTGTGTGCTATGCAATCAATCCACTCCCTCTCAACTCTTATCCCAGCGTGAAATGTGAGACATGTTTTGCATGCCAGCTCCTCCTGCTGATAAGAGTTAACCCCGTTTCATTCCAGAAGACAGGAGACAGAGATGAAGAGGCCAGAGAGAGGTGAGGATGCAAGAGGGAGGTCACAGAGGACTCTGACTCTAAAGGCCACCCCCTGTCTGCAGCATGCAGTGTCACAGTGAGGCCTCAGTGACCCCGTAGCAGGACACTGCAGGGGCCAACACAGTGCAAGCTGTGCCCACTGTCACAGCTGCCAGTCAGCCAGGTTTGATAACTGACAAATTACCTCGTCGCATGAACCACACACTGATAAAGAGTCTAATTAAACCTCTGTTTTAGCAAATGAACAATGTAATTATTTCAAGTGTAAGAGACTGTGTGCTGAGATCCAAATGAACCTTCTTGTTGCTCTCAGTAGAGGGTATCTTCACTTTCATTGAATATTTCAACAAGCCCTCCCCCACTTTTGTCCTTCCTCTCTCTTGTCCTGTATGATGGAGGTGAGATGGGGTTGGAGACAGAAACAGACAGGTGTTCAGGTGTGTGATGTTTGACACGCTCACACAGCATGCGTTCATCATAGGGAGGAGACGTGTTTGACAGCAGTGACTCCCTGACCATGATTACATTATCTCTTGGTGTGCTTCTGAAGGTCAGGGGAGAGTCCCAGCTAGTGAGCTAAAACAAACAGCAGTACCAAAAGACTGAAACGGTAGAGCCAAAAGACTATGTGTAAGTTTAGAAAGAAGAACCTACAGTTTTTCATAATGATGAACAATAGGATGTGACACTTTCATTTATGAATTAACCTGCACTAGTGATGACGATGCCCTGTGTGTGGTATGATCGTCACACTTACTGCAAAAACTACTGCATACAAGTGATCAGAAATGCAAAGCTATTCATCTATCAGATATGACAAACAAAAACATCAAATCCTCATATTATTTGAGAAGCTGCGACCAGAATAAGTTTACCCTTTTACCTGAAAAATTACAAAAAAATGTTAATTGATTGTCAAAATGATTAATCTTTGATGAGTGCTTGATTTATTGTCTAGCTTTCAACAAGAAAGAGACCAATAGCATTATGAAAAAAGTCAAAGTATACATTCAGTTCATTACAGTAACTACAAGGACACCTCTAATACTTGGATTTCAAAGACATGAATAGGAACAAACTCACATGAAATTACAACCTAAAGAGAGTAAAATGTTTCCATTGGATACATGTAATCTCACTCAGAAATGGTTAATATGAACCTTTCTAGATACATGTATGTGAATGTCATGGTGTTTTAACTGCTCATGGCACTTTTGGCATTTTGAGGGAATAGAATGAGGCTATAATTGGAACCGTGTCTCTCAGAGAGGTCAGCATTATTAAACATTTTATGGTTAGGTTTAGGCACTAGCAGCACTTGGTTGGATTAGGGAAAGATACAGGGCGTGGTTTATTAGACAAAGTTCACAAAGATGTGATAAAAATGACTCATGATGTATTTATTATGTAAACCAAACATAATCTTTTCCTAATACTAACTAAAGCAGTAAATTTCCCAAACCTAAAAACAGCCCACTGGTGACAAAGTCCTGGTTTTTGTATTTGTGTCATCCAGCCCAACCTTTCTGGGGCAGCTGTGGCTCAGGAGGTAGAGCGGATCATCCACAAACTGCAGGGTTGGTAGTTTGATCCCTGGCTCCTTCTGTCAATATGTCAAAGTGTCCTTGAGTAAGACACTGATGGCCGGTTAGCCTTACACTGGCAACTCTACTGCCACTGGTGAATGAGTATGGGAATGAGAGGCACATTGCAAAGCACTTTAGGTAGAAAAGTGTTATATAAATGCAGTACATTTACCATTTCTTTGCAAAAAAACTGAAAGTCACCTTGGGAGCACCGTCGCAGAGATGGATCCTGCTCCCAGCACGGTCTAAGCAAGCAATAGCTGCTGGGATCAGGCAAACAATGCTTAAATATGATCAAATTGGCACATGAATAAAAGCCAAAGAGTAAACCATATGAGAGTGCAGCATAGATTTGACATGGAGCAAAAATGTCTGGGGTGGACTGTGAAAATATAAAGAAGCACATCATTTAGGGTTAGGGGAAGAGATAAAAGATAATCCAAGTGTTCAAACTCATTTTGAAATGCCAGTCAGAGGTAAATTGCATAATACAGTAGCTCCTCCATCTCGTGGGTATTTATACAGTCTAACTTGGCCGAAAGCAGGAGACTACTCAGATTAAATATGAAATATTTGTCTGGGACCCATGAATTATACAAAGCTTGGCATGATGATACAATTATTTACTCATTTTGGTTTTTCCTTTGCTGTTTCTTTTTTTGTTGAATATCAACAAACCAAGCAGAGCAAAACAATAAACATTAGCTGAATAGAGATGTCAGTTACAGTGGCTACAGAGCCATTATGTGGCATTCCCCCTGGGGTGGTAGTGTGACTGAAGAGGGGGAACACTGGGATAAATGGACCCAGTGTTTGTAATGGAGAGGAGTGTGGCCGCTAGCCAGGGATTTGAGTTAGCAGGCCTTGTCCTGGAGAGGAACACTTCACACTCTGCCAACTGGGGCTGCCCGTGCAGGGAATGGCATGGGGAGACCCTCTTTTCTCCCATCTCCTTATCCTTGTGTGCGTCTCTGTGTGTATGTGTGCACGCATGATGGTGATTGTGCAAAAGAGTATGCTTGCGCGCTCGCGTGTTTAAAGTAGAGTGATTAAGGAGAGTCCTCTGGAGCACGCTACTCGGCCCTCCTCCCTTATGTAGGCTGACAAAGAAAGCGCTGCTCTGGCCTGTTCACAGCATTTTCAGCTTGAGCTGCAGGGTAGCCATGGCAAACTTGTGTTGAAATGCCACATTGTAGGAGCCGCTACATCTCTGCTGAGAAAGGTCTTTATTGGGCGTTAAACTATCGATTTTAACCATTTGTTTTCACAAACAGCCAAGCCTATTGCATTTTACCTTCACACACACATGCACACATACGAGCATTACACAAACACACACACACACACTAATTGCTGTAAGTGAGTGAGCGTTTGGAGCGGGTGGACAGGTCTGGCTGAGTGGACGGTTTCACGCGTTCATGCACTGCTGCTCCAGCAGCATAATGAGGTGTGACGCATCAGACTAAGTGGCTAATGGGGTGTGAAGTCATTAGAACACTGCCTGTATCCCTCTAGCCTTCCCTGTCTCTAACACGATCTCTCTATGCAACTCTATCTCATTTGTTTTCGGTATCACTACCCTTCCGTTCCATCTATTAATTTTTTTGTGCTTTTTGAAGTCTATTCTCTTTTTTTCATATTGTAACTCCATGACAATCTCCGTTTTGTCTTTAACTCACCACCAACTACAGCATTATATACTGTCCAAAAATCGTAGGCTTTGCTAACTTACTTGTGACCATCTTTCTCTTCATTTTTCCCACCACCTCCAACTTGCTGTTAGGAGTTTGTTCAGTTTACTCAGTTAATGATCTTGAAGAAAGCCAAATGTAGTTTATGCAACTAATAAACTATACTATATGGGATAAAGTGTGGGGGAAAAAAACAAAACAAAACTGAAAATGGCTACAAAATGGTTGGCAATAAGAAAAGACTCTTTAAAAAGCACAAAAGTAAATGAGAAAATCTTTTAACTAGGAAGTAGGCCCCAAATGCGGCCCATATACAGACACACGTATAAACATTTGAACATAAGCATGTGTGAGTAAATGGTGATACACATGAAAAAAAGTAAAATGGAGAGAGGGAGACCACCATCTGTTCTCCAGGATCAGACATAGCTGTAAACAGCTTTAAGAATAGAAAGCAGACTGAAGACAGTGAAACTAAATATCTTTGTCCTGCTGTCATTCTTGCATTTTAGCTCCCTCTAATCTCTATTTCCCTCTTTCCCACTAGGGTACAGACATAGTCTCCACTATGTGCCCTTTGACCTAATCCAGCCAAAGCATTAAGCAAAACATCATAAAACATATGGCCTGTAGTCTGAAATAAGATACTTGGATTGAGTGACTTGAGCTTTTCAATATTTTCAAGATACTGCAAAGACCACGCACAGAACAGAAAGTTATTATTGTTACACAGCACTGCAAGGTCAGGCCAAAAGTTATAAATGTGCCAAGTACTGTGCAAACATATATGGACACAATTTCCTTGAAAAGGTCTGAAATTTTCAGTAAAAAGTACAAAGAAAAAAATCTGCATTATTTTTGTTGCAAAAGGGGACATGTTAAAATATTCAAATATATATATATATCACGATAGTGTGTCTTCAACCTCACTGGACTATCCACTGTAAACCATTACATGTGCCAATTCTTTACAATATGCGGTGTGTGGAATTAATTTGCAACCAAGGAGCTCACTTTGTTCTGTTTTCCGTGTCTCTGTTAAGTGCGTTGCTGTGTGAGAGAGCACATCTGCAGCTGGTACCAACCTCCTGCGTAATTTCATTAACCTTTATGCAGAACACCGCATGTACAGATCCTCCCAGCAGATTATACGCCTCCCACACATTTGCAGAAAGTTACAGCTGTGCTGTGTAAAGGTGATAATCTGTAACATTCTTGTTTTGGGAAAAGTCTGTGTGATAATCATTCATTGCTTTAGTGATCTCCACTCTGTACTGGCACTTGACCAACATAAATAGCAGCGCTCAGTGAGTACTACAGCTGACCTGAACAGTGCAAAGCAAAATGAGCTACATCTTTAAATCTTAACATTTTTAGAGACGAATCACTATCGTATGGCAATAATGATCCCTTCTAATAATTTTCATAATTATTATAACTATTGAGGATAATAAGTTTCGGTTATTCTGTTACTATTCCTTACTATTTCCCTGCTGTTTGTGACAGATCATCCATTATTAAATGAACAAGGACAGAATAATATAAAAGGTGATGTGTGATTGTTTGCAGGGGACAGAAAAGAATGTGTTACTACATGTTTTTTTTTTTGGTCCAAGTATGTGGACTAGTATGACTAAGGAACCTCCTGTTAACATTTGGCTGGTTTAGTTTTCAACACATTCTGTTGGTGAGGACATACACACACACACACACACAAGCCCAATAGTGAGAGAAGAGAAAAGTCTTAGAACGCAGTGAAACATCATATTCCCCAGACAAAGGCAGATACTGTCCCCAGGCGCTGATCCAGGTTAACTTTCACATTCTATCATATAACAGTGAGGTCAGGGGCTGTGATAGGAGAATCTGATTCCACACCAGCCCACGGTGATAGCCCTTCCCATGGAGCATGTCTCCTCCCACCAGGGAGAAGGAGATAACACTGACAGGCTGGGAGCTCTCATGGACCATCAACAGTTTATAATACTGCAGACTCTTCAGAACTCCCATCAGACCTCATCAGGAATCCCTGAGTTTGTCCCTTTAAAGGAACATTGCAAGGCTTAGTCCATATACTGCCAGTGCCGAATGTCATAGTGAATCATTTTGCAGACCACGCTTATTTTAAAATGAGCAACAGTAACACTGATTAGCTACTTGGATCATCCTATCGTTATGAGTGAGTCCGCACTTAAAATGCTTTACCGTCCAATCACAATGTACTGTTTGGTGTACTTCTATGTTTGTTGCATCGTGCAGAAATGAATGGAAACCAGCGGCTGTCCGATATACATCAAAATCATCAGATATTTGCTGCAAAATTTTTTTTAACGAAAAACGTTATTAAAACAAACAGTTAACAGCATGTATGTTTACCCTTATTAGCCCTGCTGACTTCTTCTGATCAACAAATCAGCCACCGTCAATGAGGTTTTTTTTATAGGAGATAACATATCGTACCAACCTGACACTATCTTCTGAGGGGTGGATCACATCACTCTATATTAGTTCAGTATAGCCTCATTCCAGTGTGAATAACGGCATTCATTAATTTCTCTACAAAGCAAAACTTTCCACGTGCTTTTGTGTGTTGCCTTTTTTAGTCTTTTTATTGCTCAGAACTTTCTTAGCCTCAACTGTCTTATGTAGTGTTTTCCTGATATGCAAATTCAACCCTGAGATAATCAAACATATTTTCAGATCATCACATAACAGGAAACACTTATCAGATCATTGTGTACTGAACAAGTCCTATCACTTACTAGATCTATAGATGTGTTTGGCCCTCCTGCTCAGAACAAACACAGTTATTTAAAAAGATTTTGAGCTTTGCCTCTACACATTACTCTTGCTCAGCGATTATATCAACCACCTATTTTTCAACACCACAGCTGTGGAATTCCTATGAGCCAGCCAAGTTGGGGTACATATTTGTCTAAAAATTATTCACTTATATAAGCACAAAACTGCATTTTCTAACAAAATAAACAAAACCAATTGCATTTCCAGTCCAGTGCACCTTCTACTACCAGGGGCACAAAATATGTGTTCTTTAGCCATGCACGAAATGTTAAACCTGACAAAAAGCTCATGTTAATTGTATGTCCTTGGACATTTGAATCCAGGTTTGTATCTTTGTATCAACTAAAAAAGACAGTACTTTAGGCTGTAGTTTTGACGAACACAGAATTGATCAGAATGAACTTTTTGCCATCACCTCGGTAGATTTGCCCTCACCAGAAAAATGTAAAATTAACACTTGTTACGCCATGCCATCCTATAGAGTGTTACAGTATTTAACGTAAGCGTTATTTATATAGTATAGTTTTTTCTCTGCATTTGCAGAAATCTGATGTTTTCAAAAATAGCTCATCAGCTGATTGATAATGGGTCTTAGAGGTAAAAACGCTACTTGCGTACAGTTTACACTGAACTGCATTGAATATCGGCAGCTATATTCAGAAAAAAACAGAAACTAGAGTGTGGATATGTGTCTAACACAGAACGCTGTTTACTCATGTGACATGCACATGGACACCACGGACACGCAGTGTGTAATAAAAGCCTCACCGAAAACAGAACTTTTTCTGCGGATGGGATAATGGTTCAACGTCATGATGACTGTTAGCCATCGCCAATGGACGATGGAATCATCAGTCAGCCCAAACCTAATTAGTAATGCTTCATTGTTCACTATATTTTAGTGATAATGTAAAGAAGTAATTCATATAAGACAAAGGATACAAGGATTAGGCACACACATACACACCAGCATGAAATTCTAAATTAATAATTACCTCTGGCTCTTGGCTCAGTTTGCACCTTTGCCAACATTCTGACATATCAACATGGACTGGGGACAATATGTGAAATTTCATTTTTAGCACTCTCCAGAGCAATCCATGTGTAATTAGATCGATGTTCACATTTGACTATTTAGCTTTTAATTTGAAAAGATTAGAGCCGCCCCCAAAAGGATTAAATGTTCATTTGAGGACCACTGACGTGTGGCCATTACTCTTGACAGGATTAAGTAAACTAATTAAGCAGAATTTGCATCTGGAGTTAATTGAGTGTATATATTTAGAGAATTGGAGGGATCCGGAAGGTCAGAGATTTGTTTTAACTTTCTCTCTTGCTGTTTAAATAGAGTAAAATGCTTTCAAGTGTTTTTTTTTTTTTACAGGCAGAAAATATGGTCTTATGCCACAAAATTACAGGAATCATAATGTTAAGAAGTCGAAATATCATATGGATACCCTTGAGTATGATGAAGGCATCTTTAGAAGGAAAGCCCATCTACCATCTATAAATCTTCCCCTCTGTCTGCACCGATTTTCATGAAATCTAGAGGAAGCATAGGGCATGGGCCAAGGACAAACCCCTTCAATTTTGGAGCAGATCAATAAAAATGGGCAAAGGCTGGAATTGTTTTTCACTTCCTTAGAGGCTATATCTGCACAAATAATTTTTTGTTTTAAAATGCATAACTTTTGTTATATTTACACCTACCATCCACACTACATCCTTTTATGATCTCTAAAATGGAGATTTTTGGAAACTAACCTTGCTAACCTTATTTTAGTTTGGAAACTCCAGGCTAGTGTCGATGGGCAGAAAGTGAGATTTTTGGAATTGATGAGGTGGACACCCGCATTCACGGCCCGATTGGGTTTTATCACTGACCACATGTCCTATCCATTCCGGTTAGTAAGGGTGATCAAAATGGTCTTTATTGGCCTCCAAGCTGCAGCGCTCGATACTTTACATAATTATCTTTCAGCATATTGTAATTCAAGAGGTCTGAGAGGAAACAAGAATTCTTCCCACTTCTGTTGTCTCTGTTTTCGAGCTGTAGAAAATCTACCCCCTGACGCAGAGTTTGGCTAATCACATGTGTTTTCAGGCAGGGGGGTTAAATGCATGATTGATACGTGACAGCTGTAATTACCATCCGATGGTAAGATTCTGTCAGACATGACTCTCCTGCTCTACTCTGTGACTCAACGCAGAAGCTTGGAGAAGTGGCTTCTCTAATCTACAGCGGCGTGAAATGGCGTCAAGTCATCCATCTTTATATTTAGTCTTTTGACTTGGACTGACAGGAGAGAGCTGCAGAAGGAAAGTGTATATTTTCAAAATCTTTCAAATGATTTTTTTTTCCACCCTGATTTTCAGCTCCTGCAGCTTTAACTCCTGTTGGAAGTGTCTGGTCATCTGTGAACAGCTACCACTGCGGAGCAGGTGTGTACATGTACGCGGCTGTAGCAGCGTGGCCTGAGAAGGAGAAAGGCAGGAAACTGGGGCCTCATTAAACCGGTGCTAAACCCGAGCAGCAGTGATAAGCAGCAGGGTTCAATAGGCAGCCCCACAAGGGTTTCTTAATAGGAATGTGGCACTAGAGCCAAAATATTGAAGACTACCTGAGCAATGCAATAGAAAAATCATAAAAAAAAGTATAAAATTTGGTCAAAGAGTGCAGGATTTAGCGCACTCACCGCTCATTCTCCTTCTCACTCTTCAGCCACACATTTCATCAGCTCTAACTACCAAAAGAAAGCAGTAATGGCAAATGACTCGATCTTGCACTTACATTATACCAATGGTTCCACCCTCTATTACATGTCATTCTGTGATGTTCACGGTCATAACAGGCGGAGTGAAATTCACTTGCCATGACAGTCTAACTGTAGTCCATATGTCAGAGGGAGGCTCTATGGCCCAGCATTTTGCAGAGGGGTCAATCTCTCAACCTTAATGGCTCTCTTCGGGTCATGTGACTGCCAAGTGCTCTGGAACACTCGTTACAGCAGATAGGAGCAGGAAATGATTATCAGGAGGTCAATTTATGCAAGGGAGAGGCAGAATGACAGAGTGAGGGGTCAGAGCGCGTCCATATCTCTAGGCATTAAAGATTGACATGCAGAATCTGAGAGGGCCCCCACACTGCTTCACTCCTCACCACACACACGCACTTCTCCATTTAAATATCTGACAGACGATGAAAGTGCAGCCATTAAAATGTCCACTGAGCGCTTCAAGAATGAAATGGGGGAGATAAAAGAATTCCCCTGGGTAATCAAGAGGGCTATGAATTAGCCCTGAGTTTTACATGGGGGAGGGGGGGGGGTTAAAGTGTTAGTGCAGGTTTAGCTTCATTTGTTGTTGATTCCTTCCGAAAACATCAGTCCAAAGAGGATGCCATGAACGGTGTTCTGCTCCCCATCCTACAGTTTAAGAAGATGTAAAAGAAAAGCACTTACAATCAGTAAAACGGTAAATTTATTCTTCTCTCAGAATGGTTTTCAGTCATGTTAAGCTGCAACAGCGTGAGTCAGCAAGTCCCAAATCCTAAATACAAAAAACAGTGGACTTACTGGTTTGTAAGGTTTGCCTCAAATTAAAGAATGGAAGTAGGTGAAAAAGTCATATTGCGATCGTTGTGGGCAATGATGTGATTACGATTTGAGTCTACTTGTTTGCAGAATGAAGAAGAATGCATAGATTACTCATTTTGAAATGTCAAGTCAAGCATACAAACAAGAACTTAAAAAAAAAACCCAGACTTTTCTGACTTTCAGTTTGCATGTTTTACATAGCACCTCTCTCCGCTGTCACTAAATCCAAAATATGACCTTTTTTTTCCATTTCTGCAATTAGATCACCCTAATCTTTCTAAATCTGAACCTTTAAAGTGCAGCAATTCTATATTTTAACTGGCTGATATTGTGATTACGATTGTGATTCGATTAATTGTGCAGCCCTAAATGGAAGCCTTTCTGGGTGTTTAAGTAGTGACTAACGATTACGGAGAGTGAAATGTTACTTTCCACGTCTGGCCCGAACTCTATTCACTCAATTAAAAACAGCTCAGAGGCACAGTACTGCTCCTTACATGAAAATAATGCAGTCGAGAGGAGTCTGACATATGATCCAACCCAGTCTCACAGAAATCCCTTTTATATGCAACTAAATGGTGACTGCGAGTATGTTTGGTTACATATGAAATGCCACTTCCATTATGTTTTACTTCAACATAATAATTAAATGTTGTTAATTAAAGAAGTAAAAATGCACCATATTTCATTACGCCAAAAGGTCTGTGAACTTCATTTACAATATCAGCTGGCTTGACGGCAGCATTATTAAACTTTATATGGTTAAGTTTAGGCACATAAAGCACTTATGGTTTGGGAAAATTGCTGGGGCTTGGTTTAAATGGAAAAGTAGTCTGCAAAGTCTGCCAACTATTCTACATACTACTCTATAGTCTACTATTTAAACCACATCATGATCTTTTCCTAACCCTAACCAAAGGGCTTTTATTTTCTAAACTTAAAACTTACAGGAGTCGGATGTGTACTCCGGTCTCTGGAGGCAAAGTCCATTGAGAAAAGGAAAAGGAAGCTAAGGATCCTTCAAAGAGAAATTATGAGAATTTGAGGCACAGATTTTGTTTGTAGAGAAACGTAATGTGGGCAGAATTGTTTTTATTACAAAATCTAATGGGATTTGCAATTAGGTTGGATATGACCATAATTATGAAATATTATATGAAAGGCCATACAAATTTCTGTGAGATAGGGATGTCTGAACGGGATACGCCCACGACATCTCTCTGTGTGGGCTTTCTGGGGGCATCCAACTAGGAGACAACCCAAGGGCATACCCAGAACACTGGAGATTATTCTGCCTCCTCCTGGGATGCCCCAGGAGCTCGACAATGTGGCAGAAGAAAAGGGCGTCTGTTCTGCTTTGCTTAGTTTGTTACCAGCTTAACCAGGACAAGAAAATAGATGAATGGACTCTCACTCTCACATTCACTTCATACACTTTTTGTAGCTTTTTTTGTTGTTGTTTGTTTTCTTTTTTAAAGCCACAAAACAAAAGGAGCAAAATGTTATTAAAGGGGGGAAATCTGCTGTTTAAAGATATGTAGATACACCTTTTTTCTAACTTTTGGAGACAATGAAAAAGACAAAGTTAATGACACCACTGAGGCCTGTTCCTGCTGTTTTTGGTACAAGAAAACAGTACACATGGGTTAGAATATGACTTTTTATTCTACTGTGAGGACCAGAGGGAGGAGACAGACATGAGAATATAGCAGAATTGGTCATATTGAAGGGTTTTTAGTGAGGCCTTATCATGTTTTAACACCATATTTCTGTAGTAATGCATACAAGGAGCTTTCCCACCATCAGATAAAAATGGCTGTAAGGCAATTTAAACCAGACATGATATCATTCAGCTGCCTATGAATGTGCACATTGTTTGCTCTGAGCAGCAGTCCTTTTGCATGGGACTTGTATAACTTAGCTGTATAAGAGGTGTAACAGAAAAAAAATATTCTTTCTCCTGTTTACCATAAGATAGCATTAAAATATGACTGTTATAATAAGGAAACATGCCATTTAAATTTATCAGGTTTTGCAGTTTGGTAAAATGCAGAGATAGTCTGTGCAGTGACTGCAAGGAGCAGGTCACTGTAGGAACATTTTCCACACTGTCGTAAATCTCCTTTTAACTTACAAGAAAAGCAAAGCTCTCAACAGTTCTAAATATATTATCGTTTACTAAAGTGAGGGAAAAGGAATGCTTTTCCATCAAGTAACTGCCAAAGATGCATAATAACAGCAGAAAATATATGTTGGTCACTAATAAGGAAGTCATTTGTATTGTATTGGCAAGGAAATTAAGCTTTTGAAAGGCTGATAAAAAAAAGTTAGGAATTGCCTCCAATGGAGGAAATCATCAGGGTGGTTTCTGTATTTGCTGTTTTTGGGAAAGAAGGTAAGTCTGCCCTCTCTTAACGTTTGTTTACTTTTATACTTGTATAATATATTGAATGTACTTTTTTTTTCTGTGATTAGTTAAAACATCCTAGCTAATCATAGACAGGACTTTTTTTGTTGTCCTAACCAGAACAGCACCGTATCTTGCCGATTAACGGTGCAGAAATGTTCACAGTGTCACATTTTTCTAAATGTATTATATAATATATATTATAAAGTTTCTATGCCTTGAAACCTCAATGAGAAAAATTGTGCAGTTTTAGAAGCCTTTCTTTGAACCGGCAGCTAACGTGTTAAATGGAGCTTGTCTCTGAGGTGGGCTGGACTGATGCTGGCTGCGGAGGATGACTGAGGTGAAAGGGTTAGGAGAGGAGCGAGCACAGCTACAAGGGCCTCTGTCCCAGGCCAGGCTGTGAGCTGCAGCCCTGTGCTGATAAGACTGTAATAGTCCTCCTTAGAGGACCCAGGGCTCCGCTCCCCTTATTAGTCATTTATCACACCTGGCAGCCTCACTGAACCATAATTACTCTTCCCTTATCCCCCCGCACTGTCATGTCCATGAGAGCGAGTGGGGCAGAGGGGGAGGGAGAGAAATAGCTGTGAGAAACAGTGTTGGGAGAGAGTGGACTGAGAGAAGGACAGAGGAGTTAGCAGGTGAGGAAGAAGAAAGAGAAAGTGCTCATGAAGTACAGTCATGAAAGGACAAAGTATAAACTAGACACATGAATGGTACATAAAGTATGCAGTACATACTGCAGCTTATCAGCTTGAAAGATAGAAAACATATGACGGACTGAGAAAAAAAACAAAAAACAAAAAAAAAACACTGACTGGAACTAATCTTTAAAATCTCTAATTTAATACACCATATGCATGTAAGGATGGAAAGGAATGTAATCTCGCAAATACGCCACTGCAAACAGACCAGTCCCTGTGATGCAAATGAGAACCAGTTGTTCTAACCACAGCTCTCCGACTAAATGTTTGACAAGATGATCTAGACAGAAGTTTACTCTACAGCAAACACAACAGGTTTAGCACAGTTTGCAAACAAAGATATTAGTTTGCAGGCAACTGGTTGCACATTATCATTCATGGATTAACAATACATTGTAATCACAGTTAAAATTTACATCTGCAAGAGTTTGTAAACAGGAGTAACACCGTATAAAACTGTGCATCTGTAGCTTGAAGCTTGATAGTAATAGAATGCCTTATGGAAATCAAAACCAACACTTCATATCTATGTACTGGTATGCCAAAAGTTGTTAAACTCTACGCAACCTCTCCTTGACTGTCTGGTACCAATACAATGGTAGTTTGTCAAAACTGCTTGCCACACTAACATTTCTTTCACGAGTGATTTAGAGGGACGCTTTCTATGCAAAGGTTTTACTCTTTTGCCACGTGCCTGGCTGTCACGAAAGCGCCTTCCTTGACACTGTAAGCAGATCCAGATGTGAGCCACATGCTTCCAATCCCAAACTGAGGTTTTGCCTACTACACCCCAAACCACCTAAACAACTGGAATAAAGTCTTGCACACCACTCAGTGGTGTTCATTAGCAAACTGACTTAGAAAACAAACTCTTGGTGTTACTGGGTTGTATATTGACACTGATATTAAAAAATGCACTTATACTTTACAACCATATTATATTTGTACTCTGCTTGCTTTGATACACAGTTGTTCTTGTAGGACCTTATCGTGTGTTTGTGTGATTAGAAGATCTAATGTGAAAGGGGAAAATCACAATAATGCTTGAATATTTGTAAAAAAATATCCGTTTCATCCCACCCAGATAAATATGATGAAAAAGATGAAGGAATTGTTTTTTTTTTTCAATAAAAACAATAAAAGAAAAGCAGGGCAGATTAATGGTTAGATTAATGTGATTAATGTAGACACCGAGCTAAATTGCCAAGGAGGAACAGTTTCAGTGCACAGACTCCCTGGTTTCCCTCTCCAAACCTGGGCCCAGCCAGTAAAAACTCTGCCAACAGTTGTGTCGTCCTTCACAGATGGGGACCACACCAGGGCTCGAACAGCTAAGTCCAGATGTGTGAAAAGAGGAAGAACAGAGGGACTGCAGCAGGAGGGAGGGTAGAGAAAGTGGGAAGAGAAATGGGATTGCATGAATTTTTGCTGTCATTAAAAAACCCAACAGATGTGTGAATCCCAAAGGAAAGACATCTGGGCTCTCTCTCTCCCTCTCCCCCCCCCCCCCTCTCTCTCTCTCTCTCTCTCTCACACACACACACACACACACACACACACACACTTTTCAACAACCATGTAAGGTGAGAAAATGGAGAATGCTCTTGGCGTTTTAAGATCCGTATTGCTGCCTTCCTCCATTTTAACAGGCGTTTTATGGAGCGGCTTCCTTAATAGCCACTCACTTATAAAACAAAGCTGTAATGACATGCAAATGACTCACAGGGAAACACTGTAAAGAGGATGTGATGTATGGGCCGTCTGTGCACCACAAACACACACATATACCAATGCACCAACACACAAACAACAAAGAAACAGACTAACTGAGCAACCTACATCAGACTCTCTCAGTCTCCTCTTTTCCTCTTGCCTCCATCATTACCAATAAAAATGAAACACATTAAAGAAACACTATGAGGATTAGATTGGTTCTGGCAATGGATTTTGCTTAATCTCACAATAATCATAGTGACAATATCTTTGCTTTCTAAACCATATTATACTTAAAAAAAAAAAAGTTTCTGCCGGGAATGTTGTTGGTTTTCAGCAGTCTTCTACATAATACACCTTTCTGGTTACAGAGAAACTGTGGGATAAAGAGAGAACAGATGCAAACAGGAGACAAATTGATGGAAAAATTAATATAAAGTGTTGAAGGGACACCACATGCTGCCAGAAAAGCTTCAAGGTTCCTTGGCCTTAATTCTACAAGTCTGCGAACTCTAGTGGAGGGATGAACACCACTCTTCTGAAATATTTTGGTGTTTTGATGAGAGTGGTAGACAGCGCTGTCTAACACGTCGGTCTAAAATCTCCCATAGGCGTTACTGGGTTGAGATCTGGTGTCTGTGAAGGCCACAGCATATGATTCACATCACTCTCATACTCATTAAACCTTTCCGTGAGCCTTAGTGCCACTCCCATCAAGGTTTTCCTTTTTATTTTTCACCTGTCTGTATTTGTACTAGTGCAGACCTAACGGCTGCAAATGAGCAGGCCAAGAAAAGAAAGAGTAGTTTCCTCCCATTTAGATAAGAGATGATGATAATAAAAAGGTCATTAAAAGTTCACTGTCACGTAACAGCTTCGACATTCATAAGCAAGTGTGCCAGAAATGTTTTGGTTTTGCTTTCATAGCAAAATCAAGGATAAACATATGCATTTTATACTATAATTTATCACTTTATGTATTTTTTTTTATACATTTCTTGCAAAGCTTTCAAATCAAAAAAATGTCTGAAATGCTACATCTGCAAAAGACTAATAATGATTAAAGGCATATTGTGTAGCATCGGGCTACTGTTTGTACACACGATTCAAAGCTGGCCCCTCCTTTCCACTTAATAAAGAGAGAGAGAGCGGCGGTGGTCGAGCAAGCAGGAGAGTGAAGGAGGAGAAGGAGCGCGAACAAAGCAGTGAATTAGAGATTTTCGCTTCACAGCGGTTACAATCTAAATTACAAATAGACACAAAGCCCACACTAGCACACACTTCATTGTGTACGTTGCAGCCACAGAGAGGTCTCTGTAGCTCTGTGTTTGTGTGGTCACACAGACACACAGACCTGCAACAGACCGAGAGCAGAACAGAGAAGAGGAGACGGCGAAGTAAATACATTATTATGGAGTTCAAGCCGCACGCCCTGTTTGCTGGGGCGACACAACTTGCCCAAAGTTTGATGCCCAGAAGTGTCCCAAACACAGTAAAGATGAGGGGAAATGAGAAAACACAAGCAGAGGGCAGTGTCTCTATACCACCACACACTTCTGGTGGATCATAAGTGATGATTGAGAGGGATTATTATTGTATACGTCTATACATATTTTTTTTTGAAAAATCCTACATAGTATGTCTTTAACTAAACATCATTAAAGACCAGGAATTATGTATTTACCTCCTATTTATCACTTCCAAATTAACAGAATGTACCTACAGGCATTTCTTACAGAAACATATACACTGTGTGTGTGTGTGTGTGTGTGTG
>JAPQRN010000018.1:27778898-27801972 GCA_037367275.1 Coranthus polyacanthus | reverse complement strand
CTTCCAAATTAACAGAATGTACCTACAGGCATTTCTTACAGAAACATATACACTGTGTGTGTGTGTGTGTGTGTGTGCAGTTGTGTGTGTCTGTGTGTGTGTGCTATTATCAGCTTTTGTGTTAAACACCACCCTGGACACACAGGCACAGCAGCCTTCTCATCATTGTAACTGAGACCTTATCTGATGGTGAAACTAATCAAATGTGTTGTTAGAGAGCCAAATGCTTCTGAAACGTAATCATAAAGACAAGGGTCACTACCAGGCTTAACCAGTTTTGAATGGGTGGTCATGGGTGGTGATCTGGTATCCTCTTGACTCCAGAATAGAAAAAAAAAGAATCTTTATTTAACTGACTATAAGCGAATTCTTTAACCAGAGTTAATTTATTCATCATGTTTATCATGTGAGAACTTAGGCTCCATTTGTTGGAAACTAAACATCTTACTGGAACTGCATACAAGGGAATATCCTTGCCAACGTTGTGTGTGTGTGTGTGTGTGTGTTCAGTATATACCGCTCTCAAGCTGACAGAGCATCTGCATCCTGACTCCAATTAGGAGAACAAACCACAGGGATGCAGACCCAGTATCAAGAGTTCAAAGGTCAGCTGACAGGAAGAAGGAAAAAAGGCAGCCAGACAGGCAGCATGTACAGTAGGTTCAGCGGCAGAGACAGCCTTCTCTCTACTGACTGGAGCTGACTGTAATAATCAGACATGAGCTCTCTCTGTCTGCCTCTCATGCTCTCGCTTTCACTCGACATGTCCCTGCCACCTCTTCAGACCGTTTCCTCTCTCCTTCTCTCTTCCTTGGTTTTGTTCTATTTATGACTTCCTCTGAAATCTCGGCGTCTCTTGCACACTTATGTGGGCCATAAATCAGCCATTGAAAAGGACAGTGGACAGGAGGAGAGAGAGATGGAAAATCAGAGGGAGGCCTTCACCGTCGTCTGAGCAACCATTTAAAGGTCCACCTGAGAGCTTTAAAACTGAAACCTGCTGGAAATATTAGCCAACATGGGCAGACAGGAGGTCCAGCAGTGTGCAGCATTAGCACATGGCACCATGACAAGCCATCAGAGTCAACTGCGCTTTTTGTAACATTATACCAGACACACCTCTGTGTATTTTTAATTCTTCTTATGGTTACTTAATTGCAATCTATAACATACAATTGCACCCCCCCCCCCTTATTATGTAATGAAATGCTCTGCAGTGTTGCAGCACTTTGCTGGCTGCTAGCTACTTCCAGTGTGAGCAAGCTTGGCCAGAGCAGTTCAGCAGATGCATGCAAGCGACTTCTATGGGACTCTGGGGTGATTAATTTTTGAAGTGTGTTGTAAAGAGCGATGAGATCCATAAACAGCAGAGTACACAACAGGCAATCCCTGGATAGTGATGGTCACAACACAGCTCACAAAGCACTATGGTCACATATAACCACAGCCAAGCATAATTTCTGAAGCCTACGGTTAAAATCAATAGCGTCTTTAACATATTTGTACATTTTTTGACAGTTATGGGATGGCTTTCTTCTTAATCAATCGTATAATCTATTCGGTTTTTTGACTTTAAACATCTTTAACAGGTAAGACCGTGTCATGTTTTTAGATGGAAGGTACAGGTGCTTGCTTTTCTTTCTATATGAATCTCCTACAAACTAATACTAACATGCCCCAAAAGGTCTCTTTTAAAAAAAACATAGCACTGCTTCAAACAATACCCTGCTAATCTCAGGAAGAAAAAGAAACCCTTGAAAGAGAGAGGGGCACTGTTGTTTCATTAATATGCCCCTGAGAGTACGGTGGCAGTAGGAGAAGAATGAGAGGGAGGTTATCAGCCCTCATCTGTGAGGAAAGCTCCCCCTTCCCTCGTATCTCACTAGACTGTGCGTCCATCAGGCCTCATTACTCTAATGGTAGTGGCAGTGATTAAGGCTTCCTGGCTGCAGACCCCTTTGTTTGTTCGCTTGTGCTTCCCCTCCATAAAGATGGGCTTCAGGATGCCTGTGGCCCAGCTTCCCCTCCTCTTGCGAGGATGCAGTGCTGGCAGACCCCCTTGGACCTTAGAGTTATCACAGGAGGTTGGGACAGGTTATCATATTTGAAGAGGAGAAAGCCAGGAACCGCTCGAGTCCTGCACACACACTGATAATATAGTTAGTGGGGCTATTTAGCTGCAACAATGCATTTCTCTTTCTCTCTTTTAAAGCGTCTCTTCTTGTGGTTGCATTATGTACTTACGCACTGTGTACAGTGTGCTGTGGTATACACGTACACACATACACACACTGCTATGAATAAATAATGTGATTTACAAAAATGTCTGTACCCCAATGCATGGATGCGTAACACACTAATCACAAATACACAGCAACAATTACATATGGGCAAAAAATAAGTGATAACTAAAAATTGAATAAAAACAAGAAATACAACTGTAAAAATCAAGTCTGACTTGTTCCTCCTCAGTTTTGAAAGACAGACTTTTGAAAGACAGAGATTTTTTTCAAGTTCAGATTAGGTTAGGTCTCTGTTGTGAACTGGCTAATAGAACATTGAGTTAAATACCTGTCCAGTCCTGTATTTAAAGATAAAAAAGCTAAGTATTGGAAGAGACAAAAGGCAATATTGGAAAGGAGTATCCAGTACTGCAAAGCTCTTCATCCTCCACTACATTAGGAAAAAAGTGTAGACATTCATTGTTCTTTGTACGACAGTACTAAAGCAATCCCGTCTCTGGTCTCAGTCAAGTGTGCAGTGATGTGAGGCACTCTGCCTGGCCTTCTTCAGTTTCACTCAATTCAGTCGTCTTTCTCACTGCTTCATTCATAATGGATAGCTCTTTGGGTTGCTGTCACCAAGAGTCTATCATTGACTGCAAAAACGGCTATGGATTTCAGAGACAGCAGCTGTCACGTACATCAGATCAACTTGCTGTTGTATTCATTAGAATAAATAAGTTAAACCCTGACATTTTGAAAACAAAACGCAACAGTGATTACTGGTGTTGGTGACCACTTTGAGGTCAAGGGTAAAGCAAAATAAGGTTATAGATGCCAACGGGATTCACAAATATGACTGTAATACTGGATGCAACTAAAAGATCGTAGAACTGAATAAATAAAAAAAAAGCAGCACAGTGAACGCCAAAACAATCTCAAAGACGAATTGCAGGCTCAGGCATCAGGTGCGGTTGTTCCTTAAGCGGTCAAAAATGCCCATTGTGACATACGCTCATAGCGCCACCTTAGCAGGGCCATCAGCTGCCAGACACTAAAACTTCAAAAAACGATGACCATGCAGAACAATGGATGTCATGGGAGACCATAAAAATAACACGTACACAGAAAGAAAGTAAACAAGCACAATACGTACACAACGACCATGTGTAAACAAAGAGCGGTATCTATTTGTCCCACATCTGAGCTGTGAGAGGCAGAAGACCTGTGCACAGCTGTTCTCCCTGTGCTGTCAGTAGGCTTCACCAGGCTGGGCCCGTCCCAGAGGCCTGTACTGGGAGGCCTGCATGCAGTCTGACATCTGGACTACACAGGAGGGAGGGATCATTCTCATTCTCTGATTTTTTTTTTTTTTTTTTTTTTATCTTGTGCCTCTCTCTCTAGCTTACTCTATCAGTCTCTGTCTTTGTTTGTAACTCCCACTCTCTCGCCTCCCTCTCTCCTCTCTTTTCTTTATCTTTCCACAGAAGGGTCCACAGGTCGCAGTCACTAGGGAAAGGATGATGAACAGCACTACAACTGAGCCAGCTGACTCTTTAGCAGCAGGACTGTCCCCTTGTTCCTTTCATCCTCTTCTGTTCCTCACGTTCTCCTTTTTTTTTCTCTCTCCTCAAATCCCCTCAGTTCACCTCTCTCTCATTCCAGTTTGGCAGGGCCACAGAGTGAAGGAGCTGTGGGAGCCTCTATATGTGCAGCCTCAGAGGTGAGCCACCAATGAACAGAGAGACGTCACCACAACTTCATATTATTAATCAGGGCTGGGTGTCAGCGTGGGTTAATTTAATTAATTTAAAACACCCATTCAATTTCTTAGACTTTTGTATTTGTCTTTCATAAGATACCATTAAAATAGCATGTTTTCATGCTATTAAGGAGAAACCGTCTTTCAATATAACTTAAGGGCTACAACATAATATGGATGCTCTCTGTGGAGTCAAGCAATGATTAATGATATTCAGATCTTTGTCCTTTATTGACCTCTGTGTAAAGGTGCACATTCCTCAGTTTACATCTTGGCTTCACCTAATGAGCTCAGCATCACTGGCTACACTGACTTTGTTTCCCCCCTTATAAGAGACAGAACTTATGCTTAAGCCTCAGAAATGCTTTAAAGAGCTGCCATAACCTTCTGTTATTCTTCTGGTTCTTTGTTCTTGTCTCTTGCTTGATAAGGCATGCCAGCCGCCAAGGTCATAGAGACAGGAGGGAGGGGAAGAAGGGGGCTGAGGGTATTTCTCTGGTGTAAATGAATATAGTTCTATCTCTTTCTAGATGAAGAGGAAGAACCTCATCAAAATGTTGTCTCGTCCCTTCACAAAACGAGACCACATTCAAGTCAGATGAATGAGAATTGTCACGCACAAAATCATAATTACAAGCCCACATATTCCCTCCAGCGCTGGAGAACAACTTTATCAGGCACCCATTGGTCTGTTCTTGTGTGTTAGCTAGGGGAGGATCCTCTAAGCCCTTCTCTTGTCTGCAATCTGCGATTGTTGTATTCCAAGGGGGGTATCAGGGCTGAAAGGACCGAATTTAACAAACCTAATTATCATGCCTTAATTAGTATCAGGGGTAAACCTCGGTGGGACACCTGCAGACTTAATTTATATCCTGACAAGCCAGGAACAAGTGTTAATGTGCCGTATTTATGATAATGCCCCAAAGTGTGCAGGAGGAGCAGGAGGAAGCTCACCTCAACTCTTCCAGAACAATGTGAGAGGCAGGTAATTACAGGAAAAGGGTCTGAAGTGCTCAGGGATCAGCAGTGCCAGTGTTGATACATAGCAATAAAATAACAGCACATGCTGTCTACGGCACAGTGATGACTTAATAACTGAGACTCAAGTTGTTTGTATCTCAAAGGATTAAGAATTAAAACATAAGAAAACTTTTCATTTAAGTGTTTTAATTTCATGTCTTTTGAAAACAAATAAATCCCCATGGCATGATAAAATGACAGATATCATTATGAATTTTCTGTGTTTCATGTTGTGCAATTAAAAAGGCCTCACATTGTCTAAGACTGCAGCCAAGAAATGCTAGCCTTCACAGAAAATTCTGCCACCACAAATAAATGGGACAATTGTTGTCCTATTAGTCAAAAATAGATGTGCCGTTTGTCTGTTGCGCTACCACAAGCATACCTTTGCTATCTAAAAAATAGGTTAGCAGGGCAGGGAAGAAACCTGGAAAATTGTGCATGTTGTGTGTTGTGCCTCTATACAGTGTTGTAAACCACTACAGACTTCCGTCAGGGCTCGTCAACACACTTTGCAAAGCATGCCGAGAACATATTTCCTCTGATTAACTATAGAGGTCATGCAGAATTGCACCACTCTACATCATATACAAAGTTTCTGATAAAAGCCTCGCAATAACTTAAATAAAAGATAGAATAAAAAAAAAGAAAATCACTGAAATTAAAAAATAGGCGACAACTGGGAAATGCCTCTTTGCCTTTATGTAACGCATATTTTCAAAGTGCCCTATTTCCTTTTTGCCCTGTAAAATAATGACATTTCCCTTTTTATGCTGCAAGTCACAGAATTTAAGGTGAAAGCCCCGAAACAGCAACAAGTGAATTAAGAAACTAGTCTTGTGTTTAACCTCAAAAAGCCTATTTTATGAACTGATACATGCTTACTCTCTGTTAGACAGTACATGGAACTAGACACGCATTTTTGAAAATAACATGACTGTTGACAAAGACTTTGAAGTTGGTAATGTGTGGGATATGATAGTGCACGAGTAGCAACATGGTAGTTCTGCAATTATTCATTTTACGCTTTTACATTAGTTCTTTCATGGGACGAAGTTTATGTCCTTTCACCTGTTACATGATGTTTGATGTTTTTCGCTAAAAATGTCCTCAGTCTCTTTTGTGAAACAGGAACAAGAATTTTCTTCTCATCTTAATGTGACCTTACGGTTTTGTCCTTATCACGTTTTAAGAGCAGTGCTTTGCACTTTCACACCATGTTAAAAGAGTGTTTTATAATGTTTTTACATGTGGGTTGACCTACTTTTCAGATGTTTGTTTTGAAATCCAAACTAAGCTAACTTTAATAAGGCTGTAGAAGGAAGAAATACTGATAAAAATGACTCACTTTGTGTAATGAAATGTGGAAATGATTCATAACATAATGTTCACTGTGTAATGATGCATAATTGTACATAATGACTGTTTGACTTTTTCCCCACTGTAATCTAAATTCAACCTCAACTATAACAATGCATGTAATCTACATGTGATTGTCTGCAGTAGCCTACATTTTTATTTATTTATTTTAAATTCTATGCTTTAATTGCATGGGTAGAACTGAACTAAGCACAATACACGTATACTCAAAAACTGACCTGTATTGGTCATCCTTGTTTTTAGTGAAAAATCTAGTAAAGTATCTCACTTCTAACAAAGTCCTACATCTGGCCAACTGTCCTAGCTCAAAGTTGTTGTCTCTTTTCCTGAGCAGGAAAATAGATGCCCTGGAACTGTGGATGATCCATCATACACTGAAAGCAGAGGTCATCAGAGAGATGATCACATCTAAGTGTGTGTGTGGTGTGGTTTGGTTCGGTATGCGTGTGGGATCCGTGTGTGAAGGAGGGGGGCGGCAAGGAGAGGGGTGTTTGTGAAGGTATTTTTACTTTCCACAAAGTAAAAATACAAAACGTTTTTCTAATCTAAACCAACAAAACCAAAAAACCCAAGTTTGGCATTGAGTCCTAAACTGTTTTGTGGAAAATTATGTAATTTACATGTGAGAAGTGGTTGTTAAATCCAGGCTGTATTTTCAAGAACCAGCATCAATTTACTCAAATTACTGCAATGAGCACTGTAATTGTGCAGGTAATGAAACAACTGAGAATCGGAATGAACGTTTTCTCAGATGATTTGTGGGTTTCTTGTTTGAGTGTCTGCCTCAGTACCAGACTGCCACTGACTAAGATGTTTTATTGCAAGTTGGTGTGTTATTGTACAAAACGCCATCTGTTAGTGGTTTCTAAGGATGAGCTCTAACTCAGCTGTTTAGTATTATCTAAATCTGAATTATTTCTAGTTTTCTTTGCAGTAGTTTAGATGATTTTGTCTTATTATTGGTAGACCTCACATTTCAATGTTGCAGGGACAACCTCTTTTACACGATTCCTGGTACACTGGGCTGTACGTACCAGTTAACATAAATATATAGGAATAAAAGTTAGAAATAATGTAAATTTGTTCTCAGAGGTTGTTTGAATAAACATCAAGCACACAACAGTAAAAGACTGAAGCTTTAGAATAAAATTAACACAATACAGTAAATAAGTAAAATAAAAACACATTTAATGACCAGACTTTATCTATTGCACCTGATGGTTATCGCACATAAAGATAACATTCAGTGGTTCAAAAGCAAAGTCTGTTCCTGGGGGAGTAGGAATGTGGGCTGGGGAAAAGGTATTTCACTCCAGCCTGAATTTCTTTTGCCACCAGTCTAATTGCTGCTGGAAAAAAGCTATCATGGAAGCTTTCAGTGTGTGTTCTCATGCTTCCCGGACGGAGGTGTCTGATCCGATGTCCAGAGTTTCTCCACTCAACACCGAAGGCCCAGGGTGATGATGGTCATCTTGGAGAAGAGCCTGGGTGAACAGAGTCTATAGAGGTGGGACGAATGTCTATTATCGTCTCTCAAGTCCTTATAATCCAACACCACACAACAGGGTGATGACTTAAATATATAATGAGTTAATAATATGCTTAATAATATAATAATACTTACTCTAAACAATGAGGCCACACCTCATACTTTCTCATCTTTCTTAATGTTTGATTATCATTTTAACTTGTCGAACTGGCATATGTGGTTTGCCTTTTTTGTTTCTCACTTTATGTATTTTTTTTTTTTTTTACAAGCATTTATACTTCTTATTTAGCTGACGCATTTTTGCTTGTTTCTTCTATTACATGAAAGTAAACCAGAAAGGGTTCATACTGAAGGTTTACTGGTTTGATTGAAGACAACAGCCGATCTTGTGGCCTTTTTTGGTTTTTCTCTTTGGGGTTATTTGACCTGAAGGTGTTTCTACATGAGATTACACTCCCTGTAACCTTCCATGCACTGTCTTTGTAGGACAGCAGTATTTATGCCAGTATCAGGTATTGACAGGTAGCCATGAGGCCCAGCCCTGGGAGCTCTTTGGGCAGATTGTAAGCAACAGAAAAGCTGGATTGAGTAATCAGGCTGTTGGCAGGCAGACAGAAGCCCTCCAGTCAAGCTGAACTGCTTTAAAAGCCCTATCCGCTGTTGCTCCCCTTTGCGCTGGCAGCTTATCACCCAGACAGATTTCAGGGGCCTTGAGCCATGCAAGGAGTCCATCCACGTGTGAGAAAGCCCAGGCTCTCGCTCAGACAATATGACCCCCTGCCTCAGAGAGATGGAGATAACTCTTCAGCTCACGTCACCGTGAGAAAAACAAAAACTCACTATCTCCTTGGCTGCAGTTACTGTCATCCACATTTATGGAAGAGAGGGAAAATTGGCTCTCCAAATACAGCAGTGGGGAAGTTTACAGTTTCTGCCTGGGGCTGTTAGAGATGATCCCTCAGGGAACAGAGCCAAGATCATGATCACTCCTTCACATGACTGGTTCCATGTCAATAGTACTGTATACACACACGTGTGCACACATACTGTACACATACAGAATTTCTCTCTCTGTCTCTCTCCCACTTTCACACACACACACAACATATATGTGCACTCAACACCTTCGCTCTGAAGGTGCTCTCAGTTAATCTCAACATTAATTATTGACTCTGAGTTTAATTTGAAAGGCAGACGCACTGTAGGCCAGGGGACACTGCTTTAAATAATGTATACGGCCCATTCAGAGGTAATCATATTGTCATTGATTAATATACATTGGTGCTGTGGAGCATACCTGATGTGTGTGGGAGTCAGGCACTGGTTATGATAAAACTTGGCGCTAAGAGCTGGTGTCAGGCCGAGAGCATCTCTAGGGTCCCGTCCTCCTTGTCTGATGTTTCAATCACAGCTTAGGAGCTGTGATGCATGGAGGCATACACTATCAACTGACTGGATAACACGAGGAGCCCCAGAGAATTACCATAGCCAGAGAAAGATAGGCCAGGAGAGGGTTAGAGAAAAAAGAGAAACGCAATAGGGCAGATAGAAAAGGATATAAAATCAAAGGTTGGGATGTAAAGAAATTAATTAATTGCCTGTTTAAAACCTCAGATAAAATGGGTTTTTTTTTATATATAACACATAATTCTTTTGTGAATTGAATGGCTAGTGATACCAGTATTGTCCATGAGGGAAAGAACGATTTGGAGTAACAATACAATATACTAGCCATTGTACATAGTAGAAGGATGAGCTGCACCAAGTGAGGCTGAGGGATTGGGCTGGTAATGAATTCTCACATTCCTACACTCGTGTTGACACCCAAATGCAGATGCCATGTCACCCTAAGTATAGTTTAGACAAACACAGATCTGCCCAGAGAGGAGCGAGGAGCTGGGGCTGCTCTCCACGATGAAAAATTCATACACTGTTGTTACCTAGACGCCATTCAAAGAGCACAGAGTTCAAAAACATGAACCAATTACAGCCTAAAACTCAACTGTCTGGACACAACACATGCATTTTGATAGACATAAACTTAGACACGCTCAAGCCAATAAAAAGTCATGCTACGCGCTCTTTTTCTTCTGCGCGCACACACACACACACACACACACACACACACACACACACACACACACACACACACGGACACACAAAGTCTCTATCGAATAGATAAACAAATCCTGTCCAACTCTCTCCTCCTTCAGGAGATTGTGAAAGCTTTGGCAAGCTTGAGTGAATATGTTGTTTTTGTTAATACATAAAGATTAGGGAAATAGTCTCCAGGCTCCTCTCTCTCTCTCATTCTCTCTCTTTCTCTCTCTCTCTCTCTCTCCCCCCTCTTCTTTCATCCTCCCCCACCCTCTCTCTGAGTCTGGCAGGAGAGGTGGTCTTGTCAGACAGCTTCTCTCCCACGTACCCACAGAGCTCTGAGAGGTGTGGAGCAAACAGGCTGAATGCTGGGAGGCTTCTGTCTCTCTTTCTTAAAACCTTTTGGCTGCTGGAAAATACTCTCTGACAGCAGGCCTATGTGTTCTGCTGTATGTTTGACAGGAGAGGAAGAACAGCCTGCACCAGATACAAAATAGCACCACAGGCAGATGCTTAGCCAATCTGAGAAAGCCTCATGGGTTGAGTAAGAAACAATATTCTACAACTGAAGAAGGGCAGTCAGTTATATGTGGTTTATTTGAGGCTGTATACGGGGCTTTTTCTGCTTCCCAACCACAATGATATGATACTAGGTAAGTAATGGGGAAATGGTGACTTAACCGAAGGGGGTGGTTGAAAGAACGCTTTCTTATCTCTGTCTTGTGGTATTGCTGGAGTGGAGGTATGTGTGAGAAGGAGAATATAAATGTAGAGCATCGGAGACGAGGCGTTATTTCTCTTCATCAGATATATTTCACTCATGGCTGCAGATTAGAACTGACTCAGTGAACACCAAAAAACAAATAACACGCACATGACATGTTCTTTGACCTGGTATATCAACAGTTCTTTCAACGTTATCTGCTTTTGGAAAGGAGAAAGAACACCAAAGTTTTTTACACCAGTTGGGCAAAATGCTCATAACTGGTCAAAACATTTTTAACTCCACCTGTAAGTCGAAACAAGACTCCACCAAGAGCATCTTTCAACTAATATTTATATCTCAATGGGCCTACAGTATGAGCCACTTCAGTCAGGCCCTAAAGGAAAGCTTTTTATCATCCAAAGTGAGGAGGGGAGAAAGGCCAAATCACATCAGAGGCAACACCAGCTGCACATAAAGAAGTTCTGCACTGAACAATGGAGCTGCCATGAGCACCACCTCTGTCTCCCAGCTGAGCCGTGCAGCCAGAGCTTAACCAATCATTGGGGTCAGAGCAGCCGCATGGATGACCAAAGTGCAGCCACCATAATCTAATTGTCATTGTATTGCCTTCCAATGTAAAAAGCATCTCTTTTCAGTATCATGAAGGGATTGGAGTGTGGATGAATAGGTCTGAGACTTGTGTAGGCGACTTTAAACTGATTTAAAGGAGTCTAGTATAGTATTAAAATGCACTTTGGAGTAGTGGTACAATAGAGCTCCGGTGGAATAATGCAGCAGGGTAATCAAAGCCCAACATCTCCATCTAATCCCAGTTTAACGTTATACTTAGACACACTAACACAGCGCCAAGAATATGCTTGAAAGCAAAAAAAAATGTTTTTAAATGGTTTGTTTCAAAATAGTGGAAACTAAAGTAAAGTAATCACCTTTATGCACATATGGGACTTTGATTTACGTGAGTAATACGAAAACATAACAAAGAAATAGAAATAACAGCATGCCTAACCTATGAGAAAAGGTGGCAAGTGAATGAGAAAATGACAGATAGACAGAGGCAGGGAGACAAAGAGAACAAAGTATCTAAATTAATCTCAGGTCATGATTCAAGGTCATTTGGGAAAAGCAATGTGTCTCTCTCGCTCTCTGTTCTTTCTACCTATCCTTGGGTCCTTTTACAGCTGAGGTTATCTTTGTCTATTTCTAAATGTGGGGGTGATTAGCCACTCTCTTTATCTCTTTTTGAACAATTTAATGTTATTCATCCTGGTACAAATTAAATTCCATCTCCCATTAAACATGAAAAGAAGAACATTCCTTTAGCTAACTTAATGACCGTCCAGATATTTAAAAAAAAAAAAAAAAAAAAATCACGGTATTTTAATTTTCTGTATAATTTTAAGTCAAATTAAGTGGCTTCAACTCATTTTCAGTCAGTATACTCCAACTATACAATTATCCATTCTCTCGCTCATCGGTTTTCTTTCCACGCTCTTTTGTTAACGCAGATGGATTCCATTTTATTTACAAGTCAGTAAAGTGCAGTCACATCTTGTGGACAAAGCAACAGTGTCAGTCGACTCTCACATCTCTCTGGAATATGCACACATATTTATAACACCTCTCAATGGTGATGCCAGCATCCATCTACGTACACTTAGCCGCAGCCTTCTCCTTCATTAACCAATGGCACCTTTAGCTTATGGTCAGAGCTGCAGGAGTGTCTATAGTGTAATGAAATTTACGAAGAAGAGCCACTTGGTATGCTAGCGATGCGGCAGCAGGTCCCTATGCTCAGTGAAAACCACACACCCGCTTTTATAGATTGCATAATGGCTTGCATGAAAATGGTTTCACACTAACATAAATCAAATGTCAAAATACAACCGGAGCAAGACAATTCCCGTGGTGCACACATGGACATACGCACTCACAAAATGAAGCACACACATACACAAACGGCAGATACACATGCTCAAAAGAGTCAGCCATCCAAGGAGCTCATAGTCCTGCTTATGCAGATACATGTAGTGCTTAATAGCATACATAATAATTTATTAAGAAATGTTAAATATTCATCAATATTAAATTAATCATTTATAGCAGATCTTTAAATTAAAGGGTGTCCTTGAAGTTTTAGATGTGAGGAGTGTCTTTGCAAAGAGGCAAACCCCTGTGGACATTTTAAATCTCTGATGTACAACATTTGGACTCCTATTGTATAATGACTACATCACTTTGATATTGTCTTTCAAAAAGGAAAAAACACACAAGCACAGAACAAATGTGCCTGTAAAAGTCATTAATTGCTTGTGCCATAATTAATACCATCCCCATGTCTAGGAAACTGGAAACACTGTAACGCGCCGCTGGAAAGCTGGGGGGCAAAAAAATGTGCCATAAAATATTTGGTGGGGGAACTGTTGTGGCAATGTCCATGAAAAAGATTACTGTCACTGTAGTGTAGCAACAACCCAGTCATGTTTGTATGTTTCTTCAAACCCCGCAAATGTGTAATATAATAATAACGTTTTTGAACCAAAAATTATGTTTCGCATCAACATTTCTCAAGAGGTGTTTATCCATATTGTATTTTTTTTAATGGATAGTGGCACTTTTCAACAGCCTGTAGCAAAAAAATTATATTCATATGTATATATATATATCTTTATGGTTAAGTTTAGGCAATGAAAGCACCTGGAGGTTTAGGGAAAGATACCAGGGCTTGGTTTAATAAAGAGGGAGTGCACACAGATGATAAATAACTCCCAGTGCATGGCAGAATGTTTACATCAAACACAATCTTTTCCTAACTGTAAGCACTATTATTGCCTAAACCACAAAACTTATGTGACTTGGGTTGCAGACTCTAGCCCTCTGATGGCAAAGTCGATCATTTTTGTCAAATACTAACACACCTCTGAAAACTCATTCTACAATCCTGATCAATAGCTCTATCAGAGCTTATTTAATTTCTCACAGTCTGCACGAATTAAGTCATCATACTATATACATCTGTGGTCATGAAGACAGACGAGAGGAAGGACACGGCTCTTTGCCAGGACACACCGGCTGGTGCGACTGCATGGGACACGCTGTTACACAGAGGCTCAATGCCAACCACACCTGTGCCCACGTAGACACCTCCCTCTCCAGGGCACACTGAGGTCACCTGGGTACCCTGTCAGCCACACCTGTCCTTCTTCTCCTCTTCCTCTCTGCCTCACATAGGTCCTTGTGGAAAGCACCCAGATGGAGTAACATACAGTATGCATGCATGATTGGCTCATCTGCGAAGGGCAGCTAATGTGAAGAACATTCTTCACACAGAACTGTTTCAAAGGATTTTCCACCCTCTAGTTGCTCTGCGGTAACATTTGCTTTTATTCATCTATAGCATTCCCCTTATCAGTACAGTTAAAGGCCTCAGGCAAAGGGAGCAGTGAACAAGGTCGCCCCATCAGTATTGGTAAAAGCAAGGTTCGGCACCAGGTTAGGTAAAAAGGCGGCTTATAAAAGATTATACTACCATGATAGCAAATAATCAGGGGCTAATTCATTGTGTGGCCTGTTCTCATCACTCCTTAAGCCTCCCTATTAGGGGGCTTACATCTACATTTGCAGCTGATGAGGGCGCTTCCCCTCTCTTAAATTTAAACACCGCAGATGGAGACGGCACACTAATATTAGATTTGGCCCTTACTTCTCCACTATTTGTAATAGTTGTGGATCATATAAAGTCAGATGTGTGATAAATCCAATACCTAAAGGATTGAAAGTTTTTTGTGGGAAATGCACAGAGATCAGGGTGTTTCTTCTAGATCTGATTATCTTACCGATAAAAGTAAGTGGCAGGTCCAGAGATAAAGGGTTTAGCTCCAATTCATTTCCCTTGTATAAATCCTTCCTCTCACCACAGGTGAAATTTATTGGAAGTATTTAATTTATCTTAAGTGCAACAGCAACGGAAATGTTCTTTTTTTTTTTCTCCCTGCAAATGCTTAATGCATTAAAAAATGATGGAGACTAATGGGCGGAGGTGCATTTTTACAAATCACAAAACTCCATATGTGTCGAGCTCTAATTAGTTCTTTTATCATTTCAATGACAAATTTTGAATTGTGTGCTGCAGAATTTCATTACAGCCATACATGGATTATCATACCAGCAGGAAAACCCTCATCTATGTAGCCCAGGCTTCACCATAAATCAGGCTAAATTCCCTAGAAAGAAGAATGCAGGAGGACACTGCACCCAGCACTAAAATAGTATCACCCAGGGCTACTTCTGATTGAATGTTTTATCACAGACAATCCTGAGTGGCGGAAAAAAAAACTAATTCATTCATCCTGCTCAAGTAAAGAACTATAACAACCATGTAATTCCTCAGAGATTTTGCCGTTTCAGAGCACTTTGATTTGTCATGTTATTCATGTCTTTTCATCCTTCTTTCTTCCTGCACTCTGCTCTGCAGTGCGGTGGGTATCGTGTGCTGTAATTCAGCTTTTTATAACCCCCCTCGCTCATTCACCTATTGAGTATCTGCCACTGTAGTACCAGGGCCACATGAGTTCATCACTTCGCCTCAGTAAAAGGATACAATAAGTATGTGTCCAGGGCAGCTTAGGAAGGGCACGGATATCCATCAGTAGTGCATATGATGGATAACGGTAGTGTCTGGGATGAATAGACATGCAACACAAAATACAGTGAGGCCAAAACGGGCAGGAATATACATTACATCCATTTAATCATCCGCGCGTGTTAGAAAGGCAGGCGGGCCTTGCTTTCTCTATTCCTGCCGCCTTCAAAAGCTTTGCGTAGATTGATTATGTACGGAGAACCAGCGAGCATAGCTGCAAAACACCTGCCAAGAAGAGGAGGCAGGAATCTTTTTCACTGGTACACAAAAAGCGTGCAAGAAGACAGTTAGAATAGAAAGAATGGATGACTGCTTTGCTACTCAGATGAATGGCTCTCGGTATACAGAGCCCTGATGGTAATCTAGATTCCAAGTACATGCAGTCACACAAAATGCCCCTTTCTGGGTCTAAATCTGTTGTCTTCTATTAGTTTGCCACTTGTAGAATGTTGACCAGTGCAACCTTGACACGGTGACAGTTTGTTAATCTTTCAGAGAAACTCTGGAGTTCATCAGATATTTAAGGTGAAATGTCAGAGGATATCAGAGTTTTCACAGCTGTGAGAGAGTGGATCCTGAATAACTATCCTGTAAAAGGAAGGAGGTCATTAGGAAGGAATACCAAAACATGGAAAACTGATAAGGTGCTCACTGGGTAAAAATCTCATCATCAGCTCTGAACACGTATCTGTCATGATGCCCTAGGCCTTATTTAACCTCCGAGCTAAAATACTCACAGCCTTTTACACCCACATGAAACTGGGCCATTAAGGTCATCCTGGATAAATGTATTCATGAAGTGTGATCTGCAGTGATGGAAAAAAAGAGACAGCGATGCCATAGATGTCTCTGCAGTGATGATGTGATTGATGATGATTAGAGATCTTGTCTTAAATCGATTTTACAGGGCATGTCATCTGCATTTCATTTGCAGAACGAGTAGCTGCTCTCAGTACTAAAATGTAAACATGTCTCGAGTCCTTATTTCAGTGCTGTACCACATGTCATGCCTATAACACAATACATGAAGTGTTTTTTTTTCCTTAGGAGAGACGAAAAGACACCTGTTTTGTTATTAAATGCTCCCCCTATGAAGTTGGAATTTTGAAGGACTCAAAACTATAGATAAAGGGAGAGATAGAGGAGACAGAGAAAAACAAGGCAACAGGAAGAGGAGTAACCATGGAACAATTTTGTAGTACTTGAAAAGACAGTTTCAATAAAGGGAAGCACAGCTCCTTTTATGTTTCTTTTATGAGAGGATGAAGACAGAGAGCAGTCAGTCTTTCCAATATACATGGAAAGGTTGAATTGCTCTTTCATCCAGATTCAATGACACTCGCTACTCAGGAATACAGATAAAAAACATGCAAATCAAATATCTATCCGGCCATGTTGCTTTACCTGAATGTTAAATCTAAGCGTATACCGTCATGTGAAAATATGAGCATAACACATGGATTTATTATACCAATTATTCATATATTGAATGCACTGTTGCGTTCTGTATTACTTATATAGAATTTTACCTCGTTTTGGTAACAAACAATACCGAGCTTGGTTTCTAACTTCCTCAGCTAGAAGTCTTTTGAGTGGCATGGCAGCGGACTGTCTCTCACAGCCAGACCAGAGAGCCCCGCTCACCTCTGACTCATCTGGGAAGCCCAGAGGTTGAGCGGAGGGAAGAAAGAAGGCTGAAGGCAGGGCAGGATGAAAAACGAGGGTGTCACAGCATTGTTGCAAGGTTAGCACACCCGCTAATGGAGCTGTGCTGGGGCAGGGCGCCCTGAGGATCGACCCCACCAAGGGGGGCATGTACAAGCCCAAGATAAACTACTGTAGGGGGCATGGCACTGCCCCAAGCCCCTCTACTGCCCGCTAAGCACTCACACACACACACAAACCACCACCGTGGACTAAAAACACCTTCCCAAACATTTATAGCTGACCATCAGATACAATACTGAGAGATCCCCACTGCTCCTCATAAAACCATTGTGTTTGACACAGCACTATTCAAAAGCTGAGTAATACTGTAACTTCACTCTGATGTGCCAGAGTTAGCATGCCACAGTTCCTCACTTCATGGTCTTGACTAACTTTTTTTTTAGCATTTCACCATTCATGAATGATGACATCTACTGGCAGGTCCTTTTAAAAGTAGAGACACTGAATTTTTGTTTCGATTCCATGCAGAGATAATCACTGAGCAACCTAAACCACTCCCTTCCCTCAAAAAATAAACCTCTCACATAAGGGGGGAAAGCAAATTGAATGAGCACATTTGGAGCCAGAGTGTGAAGGGACCACTAAGTGATTCATGTTTCAGAATAATCTGCCAAGCACTGCTGCTGTCCAGAATATTCATGTACACTAAACTGAAAACATGCCTGTCTTCTGTCTTTTCAGCAGCATAGATGATTTTAACACAGCCAGGTAAATCCTGATTATCCCTAGAGCTCAGAGGGTACTGCAGACAGCCAAGAGAAAAATGAGAGAAAGTAAAGAATGAGGCATATGGCTGACATGCTCCTGCTGTGCAGGGTTGCACCGCTGAGCGGTCAAGGGTGGGGAGTTTCAGACAGAGGGGACATGAAGAATGACATACCCTGGAAGATCTCTCTCACACATGGGACTCAGAGTTGACAAAGAAAGCTCTGTTTGGCAGAGTGGCAGCCATTTTAATGACCAGTTTATCACTGTTTGTCAGGGGGAGGAAAAAAGGAAAAGATGGAAAGAAGGAAAACGTTCCCCAGCAGGCATTTAAGGAGACCGACTTCCTGCCAGGAGAGGAAAGGAATGCTGACATCTTCCTGTTGGCTGTTCACAAGCACTTTTGATTGGTCAAGAGGGGATACAGACCGGTCACTAAGCTATGCTTTGATTGGACGGGAGGAATGTGGAGAGGTCAGTGGGGAGAGCAGTCAGTGTCAGGTCTAAGGTAAGGATATAGATGAGAAAGACAATAGCCCTGTTTCCATATAATTGTCAAGCAAATTTGAAGTGAACTTGTCGCAAAATAGAAAAATGTTAGTTAAAATGCAAGTTACTCACATTTACATTAACTAGGCCACATAATATAGGTGGTGGTACAGGCTATGTTACACATGGCTGTAATAAACAGAGTAGAAGAAGTAAAGTATTCGGACCGTGGACTATTAGCCAAGTGTTATGAGAATATCAGAGAAGGCACTGGGGAAACAGCTGGTCACTCACATGAGTTAAATGTTCCTGTGTACATGTT
This sequence comes from Coranthus polyacanthus, assembly GCA_037367275.1. Taxonomy (NCBI): domain Eukaryota; kingdom Metazoa; phylum Chordata; class Actinopteri; order Kurtiformes; family Apogonidae; genus Coranthus; species Coranthus polyacanthus. Next base: position 27,783,392 of record JAPQRN010000018.1, on the reverse strand, counting down.
TCTATTCCCATTAGGCTATGCACCTTCACCCTTTGTCAAAAAGGGATAAATCTGCCTCAAGTGTATGTAAAAATGTTTTTGTAAAATTCAGGAGGTTTTTCAAATTTTGCAGTTTCCGTAAATATTTTCTAATGCAATACTTACATAAAAATACGGAATGAAAGCATAGTTAATGCAGGGGGAAAGACGGGGCTAAAAGAGAAACATCTAAACAACAGTTTTACGTGCAGACTCTTATTTAACTGATATACTACTGTTCGAGATGTCAAATGATGGCTCTTTTTTTGATTTGGTGTTTGGAGGTTTCCCTCTTTAGCTGTGACATCACAGCTAAATTGAAGCAATTTTGTGTGTTTCTGAACATCACATGATATCTGATAAAAAGAGTGTCTGTTTATATGTGTCTGTGTATGATCTGTATCTTTGTGTCTGACAGTGTGAAGTGTGGGTGGGTGAGGGTGGGTGAAATCCACCGTAGTTATAGGCCAGATTGAGCCCGCCTAGGATCCAGCAGAGAAAGGCCTGTCCAACAAGCTTCACCAAAGCCTCTGTCGCTGATCTAACAAAGCCCCTCTTATTCGGGGCAGCAGACAGAGGCCCACAGGGAGAAAACCTCAAAGACTTTAACAACACCTCAAACCCCAGCCTCCATGACGGCTTGTTTCTTTCATTACTGAGCTCAAACGGGGGCTGTGTGTGCCAGTGTGGGCATGCCCGAATTAAAGAGAAAATAAGCCTCTGCCCACACATTATCGCTCACATGGCACCGACACCCACAGGCCTTATTGCGTGGAATTTTCCAGTACTAGCATCTCATCACCCGGAGTAATATGTTTCCATGTGTGGTGGCAATTAAATGCCCAAAACACAGAAGTGGTAACAGAAGCCACACCAGCTCCTGTGTGCAGAGGCCACCTTGTCTTCAGGCTTATGAAAACAACAGTGCAGTGCTCATTTTCACGCGGACCTACGCTTCTATCTACATACAGTGATGTGAAAACAGTGCAGCAGACAGGTAGCACTATGAATAAAATAATTTATATAAATCATATTGGTGCTGATGATCACAAAAAACATTCTCCTCTGTAAGTTCCATGAGGTGATGTTATCTTTCCTTCTGTTACTTTGAGACTGGATTGTGTGATAGCACCAACCTCCAGACTAATACTATTATACCTCCAAGTGTTAAATCTCATTCTGAAACCACTACTGTAAGAAAAAAGAAAACACTTTCCGTAGTTGGAAAAAAAAAATCTTGCAATACACGCAATCAAAAGCACTCAAATACTATTCTAGCTCAGAAATCGAATATCTTATGCAGGAAAATATTCATTTCTGCCAGAAATTTAAAATAGTCACAACGGATGACTGTCCATTAGTATTTATTCTGAATCCACATGTGTCTGTCTGCTCCAACTTGCCACTCTGCCCATTGCTTTTATCTTTAGTTCTGGACCATAAATACCCAAAAATAAGCTCTTATAAGGAAGCCAGTGTTTTTCCATTCATCCTCTATGCCTAATTTTTAGTCTCTCTACTTTCTGCTTCTGAGTTTTCTCCATCATTAATGTGTTCATTGAGGTTTTTAACACTTTTATCAAAGAAACACACACACCGCACCAAGTACAGTCAAACAAGCCTGTCTGATGCAAATTAGTCAACCTTGTTTAAAACATGCGCACACATAGAAACAGCATACTCTCGAAGGTTTTCCAGCAACCTTTACTGAGATTGCATAAGAAAAACACCCACGGATGCCATGACAGGACACATTCAACTTCAGCTTTCTACAAAGCGTCACTATTCCGATAATCTTTCCACCCACCTGATACCTCATGAGCAATGAGCCAATACTGAAAATGGACAGCAATCTATCATCAGCAAAGAGATCAAACTGACAGCACTGCACTCCTACTGCTCTGAGAAAGTGCACAGCTACAGTCACACACAGCACTGCAACCGCCAAACTCTGACCCCTTCATACACCGATGGCATTGAGGTGTTTAATCATAGTGAGAGATACTAAATAAACTGAGGTTACATGGACTGATGGAGAGGTCCGAGCAGAGTTTTGTCAATAAGTGATAACTGTACAACAGGCCAGAGACATAGTAGCAGAGATATGTATGTAGTATGTGCTGAAGCTCGCAAGAAGCTGTCGGGTGTTATGGTTTTGAGGGACAGTGGGATAGTGCTTTGGGGACAGTGGGGTTAATAGTCCAGGGAAGACAGGCCTGGCACCAGCATGTTATAATAATACACTTGGCACTTGGAATGGTGTCAACCCCTTAATTCCCCCCGGGAGAGAAGGACACAGCCTAATCTGTATTCAGTCCTGACATTGTCCACATCTGATATGGAACATTAGCCCCTAAGTCTCTCTATAGACTAGTGTCCTTCGGTTTATATTACTTTATGTTAATAGAGAGAGAAAACTCCATGTGCTGTCGTTTGTCATTGTTAGCAGGGGTGCTCCCTGAGCCTGTTTGAAATGCATTTGTTTAGAAGAGAAAAGGGGGAAGGTAAACCTGACCGCTCGGGGGAACCTCGTCGTTTCTCCATCTCTATTGATCCTTGATCCAACCACAGCCCTCCTTCCTCTCCTTGTCCTGTGGGTCGCACTCTTAGTTCACCGTCTCCTTTACATTCGTCAGCTGAGCAAAGTCAGCTGCGAGGGTTCACAAGTGTCTACATCCCTATTATGCCATCAATGCCTGTGTAGTTGAAAAGAAGACAAAAAACGTAAAGAAAACATGCAATTAAATTAAACAACAAAAACAAAATTGTGATTGCACAATAAAAACAGGGGTCCAAAAGATAGATTTGGCACTTGAGAAATCTGTTTTATGAATCCTAACAAGTTTACAGAGATAATTATTTACAATAGACATGAAAAGCATGCCAACATGAATAAATATGTTCTAACTAGTTGCTTTACAAGAGATGAACTAAAGTTACATTGCTGCTTAATGCAGCTTGCACGGTCTTATTTGAGTAAAATAAGATGAGGGAACGTCTGGTAAAGCTGGCAGAGGGAATATTGTTAAAATCTGAAGATATTCTCTGAGTTCTGTTGGAATTAATTCAGCTAATTGTCTTCAGCCCAATTAGAGTCTATTCCCCTCTGCAGTCTGGTGAAACAGTGCCGAGCTAATTGGATTAAATCTTTATCATTTCCTGGGAAACACAGAGAGAAGGGGGAATATGAAGCAATGGTACTGCCTTTTTTAATTAAATCTAACCTAATGACTGTGCTTTTATTAACATCCAACTTTTTCATGCTTCCATGCTGTAAATAGGGCTGACTGGAAGGGAGTAGGAGCTTTTACAAAACTAATTTATTGATTATGATATCTTTTCTTTAATAATACCTATATGTGATCGCCAAAGAATGTTTATGGGTTTTCCACATGCGTCATTGTGAAGCGCTAGCAGAGCAGCACAGCCTCATTGTAAACCTGTGAGTGCACAGTACAGTAAAAAGCATGTTCCTGTGTACCTACCAGCCCTGCTCATCCTCTTAAATGCCAATAATAATTAATGCTGTTACAGCAGGATACTTCTGAGCCTCTTAAACTCTGCTTTATTAGTGGCCTTTAGACAGGCCAAGTGCAGCTGCCAGTGTGGAGAAAGCAGACTTTACCGATGTACGCTGAGATAAGAGAGATGAAAAAATGACAATCATTATGGCTAAAATAACTGAGGTAAGGATTTTATCATCATGTTTCAGATTATATCCACACACCACTTACAGCATAGCTCTTGAGAACACCATGTTATGTTCATCACCTAAAATCTCATCAAAACTACTGCAGTGAACTTTGTCTTTTTACTGTCTCCTACCCACGAGAATGGGTACTGCCAGTCATTCGCTTGCTACCAGCTCAGACTATAAAAGGCATTTGAGAGAGTGCCATGTTCATAATAACGATACGTTTTCTCAAAGTGTTCAGGGACCCGCAGCGAGTGACAAAACCCTCCTTAAGGATAAACTATTTATTCAGAATTAAGAGCTCATCAGACACAAAGATTCAAGGTGATTGTTTAGAGGAGATGGAGTAGCTGCAAGAAACAAAAAGAGGATTCTTTCACACTGCCTTAGAGCACACATATCCAAATTAACCCTTGTACGGTATCTGGGTCAAATTGACCCGTTTTAAATTTTTACAAAAAGAAAAAGGGTACAAGTATACATTTGTTCTACCTGAAACTCTATGGTCTTAGCTTATTTTCTGTGATAAACATGTACAAAAAGTAAAAAATAAAAAATTTGAGCACATGCTACTACACTTTTCCACACATTTCCATCCTTCATATGGTCTTCATATGGTCTTCATATGGTCTTCATATGGTCTTCATATGGTCTTCATATGGTCTTCATATGGCCTTCAGGTCAGTTTGACACAGACACACACACACACACACACACACACACACAGATAATGTTACATTGTTTTAATCTATAGTTTGATGTCACTCTTTACCCTCTGTCAT
>JAPQRN010000018.1:27737331-27775557 GCA_037367275.1 Coranthus polyacanthus | reverse complement strand
AGAGGGAAAACGATCAATGCAGATCATAAACAGAATACAATAAAGTAATCCATTGCCATTACCAGCAAATGGGCATTGTATCGGAGGCCTTTGAGACTGAGACATGAATTGCTTCAGTTTGCCAAGCAACTTGGATGAATGCACGAAGAACAATTGACAAACAGTATAATGTGCCATTAATATAGAAGAAAAAAGTGAGGAACCTTTGCATGCACCTACAATATTTATGTACATATTGTACATACTGTCAAACGCTTTTACAGAAGAGGGTAAACAGTTTGATCAAACTAACACAAAATGTTGTATGTATGTGGTCGCACTGTGTATCACGGGGACACACTGTGCAGCTACTGTATATACCAACCACACATGAACACACATATACACACACCCCTGACAAACACTCCTCCAGCGTGTGTCTGTGAAACCTGAGTCTGTCTTTGTCACACTCCCAACATCTGGATCTGTTAAGGAAATTAACAGCCTGGCCATTCCACTGTCATTTAACCTGCAAGCAATTGAGCCATGTGTTGAAAAGTTTACTTGGATATTCATAGGCCTGCCTGGAAAAGTGCCTCATTTCCATAAATCACCCAGCTCCCTCTGTTGAGTGGCAGCACCTAGTTGAAGTTTTCTTCCCAGTAGTTTATATACATGGTTAATAGCAATAGTTAATACACAAATCACTACAACAGTATTCAAAAATATAATAAGGATGGACGTCTTTTCTTTTTTTTTTTATTATACAGAAAATACATGTAAATATTAATGCCACTTTGACAGTAATTCATTTTTAAACAAAAACTAAATCTTATTATACTATTATTATTATTATTATTATTACTAGTGTTATTTTGCAGTGTGCAGTTTGTCTTTTTTTAAGAAGCCATTTTTCAGTAAGAGTTGTCCAGTTATTTAAGCGTTTAGATCTCTGTCCTTGGAATGCTGTGGACACCTATTAAATAATTCAACAAAACAAGAGAGGAGTAGGTAATAGAGCTGAGGCCTAAAGTAACTCAATCAGAGCTGCCTGTCTGATGTTCCCACCCTTGCCCCCAGAACTCACACAATAGATATGCCTGCCACTCTCTGAGGTCAAAGGCTGTTTGTTGACCACAAACCACATTAAAATTGGTTGTTCTGTAGCCATGGCCAGGGAAAGACCACAGGGTGGTCAGTGTAAGAATCCGTCTTACTATGTAATCATGTTACACTCACAGGACCACCCACATATGTCAACAGAATGAACATACTTTCACAGAAACCTACTTTTATGTTCGAATGAGGTCATGTGAGGAAAAAACGAAATTGTCTTTCAGCGGTAATAAATTGCAAAGCACTGTGACATTAACAGTTATTTTCCTTTGACATAATAGAAAGTTCAAAGACACTCAGTAACCACGCTTTTCCTGTCAGTTTCCTTTGACAGCTTTCACAACTGGCCCAGAACATGTGAATCAGACTCACGAGCACAGTTACAGGTGTTTTCTTCATTTTTGCATAATGTGTTCTTTACGTGTTCGTGCTGGGTAAATGTCACCTTTTAATCTTTGGCAATAACCTTACAGCTGAAATGGAACGTGTGAGAAAAACCTGTCCCCTGAATACAGTAGCACAGCAACGCGTCGCACCCACAGTGTCTTTATTAATCAAGATAGTACGTACTTAACAGAAAAAAAGGTCACGTCGGTCGATTTTTACAAGAATGGCTATAGAAATTGTATCTTAAAAGAAAATGTCTTTTTTTTATAATACACCTCATTTTATCAAGATGAAAAAAAAATGTCTCAGTATATGCGCCATGACAGTTCAATTCTAAAGGAGCCCAAAGTTACATCAGAGGATTAATGTGAAACTGATTTTTAGCTTTGTTACACTTTGGAATTGAACAATAAGATGAGCAGGACGTACTGTTGAGTTTCACAAAACCAGTATTCCCTTATTTGGCTTGCTTAACTGTAGTACAACAACAGACAATGAAAAACGTTTTAAGCTATCACAACATGTGATTGAAATGAAGGGTAAATGAACAAGAGAAAAGTGAGACGGCGTATCGGTGAGAGAAAGAGAGCGAGACAGAGAGCTAGTCCCAGAAACAGACCGCGATCAATTAGTCTAGCTCTACAATAGCCGGAAATCTCATATTGGGGTCATGCATTCCTTATCAGCAAGTGAATTTTCACATGCCAGATAATGCTCTAATGATTAATGGAGTTGAATGAATAATAGTGGAGAAGAAGAGTGTTATTTTTACCCCGTGGCAGCTGGTAGCACACACAGTTAACCTAAAAAGTGAGGATCACACTTAAGGGCACTTTCTCAAGTCCTCCCACACATGTTGAGAGATAAAAAAAGAGCCTTTTGGTACAATTAATCTATTTTGTCATAGATTTAATAAGAGTCATGCAATGCGAGTGAACTGAATTCAGTGAATTTCAAAGGAGTTCTGACAAGAAGCAGAGAATGCGCTTGGCATGTAACAATATTGAAAAAAATGTTTAAAAGTTACATCTTGGACACATTTTAGGAGTGCATGTATATTCAACTCTGTGATTTAATAGTCAGGCAGTTCAGCGTTGCATTGTGGGATAGAAGTAATAGTTATGGCTCCTCTCTAAGCAGGTGTTGTGTGGGTAAACTGGCACTGGTGGACATGCCACTCTAATTTCATTGACAGGTTTATGACCTTTTATGTGTCCCAGCTGCCATGTTTATGACGGGCTGACTGTGCGTTCATGTTCAACAACATTAAACATGCATAAGCTAGACGCCGCGGCCTACCACATGGAACAGAATGCTCTCTCCAAGAGCCCTGAACATCTAACACGTCTTTGGGACAACATAGATTCGATGAGAGCTATAAAAACAAGCAGAAATTGAAAAGCAGAATGACACATGGATAGATGGTGGGATTCAAATCATAGATGTACAAAGCTACAAATCTAAGTCATCATGGAGTCTAATTTTATGGGGCTGTTTGGCTCACCAATGCTACTGTATATCTGATTAATCTTAGCCAGACAAGGTTAGAGGAGGCAAGGTGGTTGGACCTACGGCATTGGGAGCGTCCATCCTGCTGACCCAACAGCATGCTGGGTAATTAATAATACCTTTGGGAAGTTCTCCCAAAAAATAGGAGCTGTTCTTGTTTCTGGAGTACAGTAGAATAGCCCTTAGAAAGAGAAGCTAAAGGGGAAGGGGGATGGTGAGGACACAGCTAATGATTTATAGACCATTGTTGTTTGGAGGGTATTTGGCAAGAGTTCCTGTTCTTATCGAGCATGTAGGCCTCGGTCTTCAACAAGGCTTTCTGACCCTCCTAGTCCTAAATCTTTTAACTTTCAGCGCTAAGTACAAGATAAGACTAACACAATTTACATTAAAGACACTGCCTTAAATCTGTTGTTTTATTATATTTAGATTATTAGATAGATTTTGCACCGAGTTAATTTGTTAAAAGCATTTAAACCCTGCATGTTTTTTTTTCAAGTCAAGTCTCAAGCCTTGACAATGATGTTTCATAGCTTTAGTGGACATTTACATTTATACTTGCTGTCAGTTTACAGGGGGGGAAAAAAACAACTATTCAGGGAGAGGAAAAAGAATCAGAGAATGGAGGAGAGATAGTAAGAGACAGAAACTGCACAAGAGAAGAAAATGCAAAAGATAAAAGGAAAGGGAAAAATGTTAACTTTCCCCTGTGATTTGTCAGCGATAAAGCCAGTAAAGCCAGTGGAAGAGGCATCAGTATCGCAAGCTGTAACGATACATGTCAGGATCATTATCAGGCTAAAGATATGATTAGAGTCACATCATGCCGTGCCCTGCACTCTGCTCTCATGAGGAATATATTCTTCTCTGCTCCCCTTGTTTTCTCTTTCTTTTAAATTGTGATTATAATTTGGTCCTCTGGAGGGGTGCCAGGAAATAAACTGTTTAGTGTCACAGCCATGCCTGAGCAGGCACGCTGTGGCCCAGGCCCTGCCTAGGGACAGGTGCCAGCACAATGCTCCATTTAACTCTGCAGCATGCAAGCTCTGTGTATTTTACCTAAACTGTGCGGAGATGTCCCTCTTAGATGATTTTTAAGGATGGGTAGCATGGCCACAATGTCAGCGATTAAAATTAACATTACCATTTAAATCCAATTATATATTAATTGCATAACTATAAAAAGTGCGTAAGTCATGTGCACCGGATATGCCCAGCCTGTGTTCAGCTAATGTGAACGGACAGGAACTGAGGTAAGATACAGCCAATACTTCCATTTGCTCTACAGGCTCTGATCTGTTCAAGGCCTCTGAAGGGTTTAAGACTTTGCACTTTATTAAAAGCAAACACACAGCTAACAGAGCTGATGGAAGAGTGTTGAAACTGAAGCAGTTGCTTTTTTTTTTTATTTGAGATGTATGAAACCCCAGAGCCTCAGCATCCCCAGAGCAGGATCACAGCAAATTAAAATAGCAGCTACATCAGAATAATATTATTTTGTTCAATGTGGAAATGTCTTCTGAAAGAAATTCCTGCATCTCTATTCCTGTGTCTCTCTTTTTCTTAAATGCTTCCTATGGTCAATGGATACTGCAGGGGAAAAAATAAAAAGAGGGCATTCTAATCAATCATGTAATGTGTTACAGTTATTCTAAATCATCTGTTCACAAAAGAAAAATGGAGCCAAATTGTAAATTTATTGAAGTCTATGTTCCACAAATCACCCAAGGGTACAGAAAATCAATATTTTCATACAGAATCCTTCTTTTTCATTCAATTCTGAGAATTTTAATGTGTTCTGTGCTTCTGTTGACATTTCATATGCTGCAATTTGTATTTCAAAGTTTTGTTTATTACTTGATTGTATGGCATTGCAAGTATTTAACTGAAGTAGAAAACAAGGGCAAAGCAGTGCTGTGATGAGGAAAATGAATCCAAATGTAGTGGAACATGTTGCATTTTAATAAGCACACAGTCATAAACAGTGGCAGTCTCAAGAAATTTTATGATTAAATTTCATCTGCTTAATCGCTGTAGCCACAGTATTCATAACTCAGCTATATCAGGACAGCTGGGATGCCGTTCAGTGCTGTTTAGGCAAGGAGATGGAGGCCTAAACACCATTTAGTGAAAGGGAGTTATTGTCCTGTGTCTTATTATTAAAAAAGTGTATTGTGGTTCTTAGCATGCATCACAGCTAAGGCGAAACAGACATAGGAATATCACGGACGGGGCAAATAAAAACAGAGAGTTGTATTGCAGAAAAATGAAAGAGGAGACAGGCAGAGGAGACTGTCCTTAGAGCAAAAGAAAAGAGGTGGAGCAGGAGGTGGAGGGATGCTTTAAGCTGATTTATATCAAACGGTAATAAACTGGGCATCTCCCCCCCTTCCTGTTTAATATGCGAATATGCAGAGCATCCCACTCCTGACAGCTCCCCATTAATAAAAGCATGGCTGGGAGCGCAGGTAGCCATAGCTCATCTATATGAAAATACATGATGATGGTTTTACACAGAGTCATCTTTTAGAATGGAGTCCATGTGCCAGAGCAGGGCTGATCCTGTGAAGTACACACAGTCATAACTCTACATGCGTCTGTAGTTCTGTCTAACCTGCACTGCAGGTGAATGGAATCAAATAACAATGTGACTCAACCATGACAGAGGCACGAGGGAGGTGAAATTCTCTCAGAAGACTGTACATCAGTTTCATACTCAACAAATTGTCTGCCAAGATGGCGCCAGACCATATGGTACACTGCCATTTAACCCCACTAATTAATGAAACCATTCTCTTTATGCACTAATGATGGATGTCCTTGTTAGACAGTTTTCACTCTCAATGGGCAAAAAGTTTGTACAGTTTAACTAATTCATTTAAATTACACAGTGCCCTGAAGAATATGAGACATCCACGCATTGCAAAAGTACCTCATATTTATCCGGAACAATTCACAACAATGTACGAACAACTGCTTCTTCTACGTAGGTCACCTTGTCATGTTTAAAGTCACAGTATATGAGATGAGGAATGATTCATAAAAATGTAGAGACGGTTCTGGTGAGCATTTTTCTTTCCACATATCTCTTTATTTGGTAACAAGACCATAGATATCAGACAAAGATTCATTTCTTCAAGCCCAGTATTCTTATAACTCGCACATGTATATTACCTTCGGCCGCTTTCTCCCAAAAGACGCCCCCCTAAGGAGGAGCGAACAAGGGGAAAAAAAAGGCATACACATGGAGACTGTAGACCTGGTATGTCCAGCCCCTGGAGGCCCTGGTAATACCCACTCTTAGTCCATGTATTTTACATGAACAATCCTCAGAGGGCACAAAGAATAGGAATCTTACACTATTTAAATACAGGATTTGGGACATCAAAGCCAGCCTGATATTGGAATAACAGAAATAATTAGGGATATGGAAGTTGCAGAAATAGCCACATTTCCATAAGGTGATAATTAGTCCCAGGGCTAGCTGGGTCGGGAGAAAACCTGTTTATTGAGGCTTTGTATCAGCAGGAGGCATACAGCCGGCATTCCAGGTAATTACATGACACTGGTGTAGTAAAGCTGAAAATACTGATTGAAAATTGTATTTCATTTCATTTTATTTCAGTGTGATTCTGTGTATACAGAACTGAAAACATCCAAGTGGTTTACTATTTAACAATGGATTAAAGCTGAACGTACAGCTGAACACAGCGAAGTAGGTTAACACACTTTCATTATGAGATGTTTTCAGTTAGGCAAGTGGAAAATATGATTAGGATATTTAAAACAGCACCTCACAATATAGAAGATCATGGAGTATTCTTTTGATGACGCTTAGTGACTACAAAGGTCTTTAAAACATGCACGCTAAACGATTACGTGACTATGTGAATCAGTTACAAGATGAAAAAGCCTGAAACCTCAATTAGCCTAAATCTTGAATCAGATGAGACTGGGCCACAGGTCTACAGCTGCACTCCTTCCTGTGTATAGTCATTTGCTTTGTCTTGTTCTACTTACACTTATGGGTAAACAGGGAGGGAGTAAAATCATTTTATTTTCTCCTGCTGAGAGGGATGTTAAAAGGGGCCAGAGAGTCTGTCTCCTTATCTAATAACCCTGCCACAAGCTTGCCAACACAGGAGAATCCTGGCAATGAGCAGGGAGGGAGTCACAGAGCCATTTAGAATCCAAGCTTGGCTCAGTCAGTGAAATCCACACTGCTACTGGAAGAGCGACGCTGGTAGCTACACGTCTTTCCCCACTTCCTCAGAGGAAGCATATCTGACACATCTGGCAGCATCTGGCAAGCATTTGTGTGTCTTTTGATATTCAATTGCTAAGCATAGTTTAAATCACAGTGCTGCGTTTTAATACACAGACATGGCATGAAATCTGATTCATTCACTCACACACGTTAAAACTCTCTCCAGGGACTCATTTCAGCCCCAAATAAATGGAAATTTTGTTAAAAAGGAACGGAATCTGGAGGGTGGTGATTTTTTTTCATGTTTGCTGTGGAGCAACTCATTTGCCAAGATTACAGTATCAAAACAATCAAGTCCTCCTGAAATTTTACAATCTACAATCTCTTTCTCTGTGTGTGGGGCTTTGCTGGGTTCCAGCATTTTAAGTTTTTGGAAGACTTAAGCGTGTGGATCAAGGTAGTGGGGAAATGTTACATTTTCCAATTAAAAATATAGAATTTCACATTATTTTGGACCATTATAATTACCATCTCTGTGTACAAAAGTTTGGGAAAGTTAGAGCAGATAATCAATAAATGTCAAAAACGCTTAAAAACAAAACTCGCTGAAGAAGTCCACTAGGGACCATTTAGTTGGATTCTCTACATTAACTGCACTAAACTATAATAATTTGGGTTAGGTGGTGGCCAAAGAGGATTGCGTGCTGTGCCTAAGCCTTACAACGGTAGGGAAAACCCTGAATTTTTGTATTAGTAAAAAGATAGTTGATGATAGTACCTGATACTGAACCCAGTCAAACTGGGTGACAAACAAATGTTTAAAGGCTTAGAGGAAACATCAGTTTGCCGTGGCAATTGATGAACAGGTGAAGAAAAAAGTATGAAAAATAATACAGTGTGTTGAACAACATTGAAGCAGCATGTGAATTTGCAAATTATTTGATTTCCTGAAAAGTAAAGTAAGCTTTTGTTTTAGATCATTTATATTTTTCTAGAATATTCTGCCTGTCCTTTTATCTTTTATTTAATCAAATAAAGACAACTTTTAGACTTCCTTCACCTTTTTTTTTAATGAGATGTCCTCACACAGCTGTCAAATGGTGAATGCAACACACTATTGACAGACCCAGCAGCCAGGGAGACAGTGTCCCCTGGTGTCTATAATGTCTCATCTAGACTGGATCCACAGTCCAAAGAGTAACAGTTTTCTTCTTCACACCAACCTCATAAACATATTATTCAAAAGTCATTTATATCTCAGTGGCTGCCAGTCCATCTTAAACTAACAGCTTTATAACAGCCACAGTGATAATGTCCCAACTATTGAATAGTGCCTGTGTCTTCAATCCAAACATCATGGAGCAATTTGATTTTTCTGGTCAGTGTTAAATTAGACCTTCTTGTTGGCAAAAGAGAGCACTTTGAGCACCAAGAACCATTATGGCAGTCAGTAGAGGTAATAAACATCCATCATAAGTCTGGGCAAGGAGGCTGTTCACTCCTTTATCTCCAAACTGAATTCATTACACTACTTCCATTTTAAATGATGAGTGATTTGAAAGTGGTGCAAGTTTTGGCAACTGACTCAAGGGAAGCAGACTCACAGCTTATACAAAGTTTTAAAAATATCTCTGTGGTTCAAATGAAATGTTAGATAATCGTAAAATTGCTCATTTATCTCGGAGTGGAAGTACTCCATCCCTACATTTGCATCCGTCCTCCTCATGAAAGTACACCTGTTGCTTAACAGAGGTTTGAGCCGTAGATCCCCAACAGCCCTCTGGACATTCTAGCCCTTTGTGGTTGGAGGAGCAGGCCAAGCCCTGGACATAACAAACTGCTGACTAAACGCAGTCTTTGTTGCAGGGTGGGTGCATGTGACATCACGTCATCCCCCGGGGCTGTGTGGGATCTAGGGCAGGCTCAAACTCTTTGTGTGTCCAGAGCCAGAGCACCCTGTGCACACGTCCTGGATCATCCTGCCATGTCACCTCTATTGTCCAGAGGTCTGGACGCACTACCCTGGCATTGTCTCACTATGAGGTAGTGTGGGAGAAACGTTCTTTGCCTGACGTGGTCAAGAGCTGAGCAAAACAGGTGCACTCCAAAGAGAAGGACATACACCCTGAAGCATCTGAGATACAAACATCAACCATAGAGGAACAAATTATAATTGCATGACAGAGCTGTTTAACAATTCCCGATCATCTCATTTTTTTTCCGCCAACAGACACACAGGTACTTAGTCAATTTTTAAATACCTGTGTGTCTGTCTTTAGTCAAGGTTTCAAGGGCTCACTTAATCGAAAGCGTCACAGTATGTGTTTTTGTGTTACCTTGGAGTTCGCCAAAGAATATTACAAGTGATAACCTTTAAGGACCAATTTAGTGCCTATAGGCTCATTCATGCAGTCTCCTTCCACTTTCTGTCCTCCCTCTGTCATATTCTTTGTCGGATTTTAGTATTGCTGCACTTTCCATTCCAAAAAATGAAAAGACATTAGCCCTCATATTAGATCTTTGTGAATAACATTGAGTTCATTCAATGACGCAGAACATGGAGACCACAGTCAGCGTGCCCTATTAGTGGTGGGCAGGAATGTAATAAGTGGGACCATAACGTCTGGCGCAGGTTCTCCCTGATGCAACCCTTAGCTCTCCAGGCGCAACAGCACCTAGACAGATCTTCAGAGAAAAGAAAAACGGCCACATCCCTTGCAGTCAGACGTATTTGTGACTCTCTCCTGACACCAATCTTTTCCACTTGGATGGCCTATCGGTGTCCTATTTTTCTGAATCTGTTATTTCCATAATCCAGCGGGTGCCATTGCCTAGGGTTAATAGATGAGCCTGAGTGTGTGAGATGGCAGGGCTTTGTAGCCCCTAACGAACAGTGTGCGGTCTGATGAATGACATTTGGGCTGCAACCACGTCACTTCTTCCATTAGCAAAGCCTGTCCCAACTCCGCTGTATTGAACCATGGCTTTCAGCTATTAGCCTGATGCATGACACAGTCAATTCCAGTTACGCTTTAATAAGTGAATATTTATCTTAGCCTGTTCTCTAAAAAAAAAAAAAAAGGAACAGGCAAGAAAAAATGAGGATAGAAATAGCAGAATTGTTCTTATCATTCTACACGCCTGCATACATGTATGTTTACCCATGTTTTGGGGCAATTTGCTTGTGACTTTTCATCTCCTCTAATGAGTGCCTTTTGGATGCATTTCAGTTTATTTATCACCAGCAAAAAGCCTGAAATACTCATGCCAGGTCCTGAGTTCACATTAGAGTATGACACTAAGTACACAGCTCCGCACAAGAGAAGACTTTTCCACAGTCGATCAATCCTATTCTTAAATGTGGCCGGAAAACATTCACTCATAATTGGAAAAAAAGCATTACATTTATATTTTAAAGACTATTTACTGTAATATAAATGAAATAATGAATGTGAAATAAATGTCGAGCTGATCTTTGAAGTTTTATCTTTAGTGACGTAGAGATGCGGATGAGACTACCTGGCTTCGGTATATTATCAAAATGTGTGGAAGTGGCAGCGCACATGTTTGAAAGAATGAAATGTGTGGCCAAGTAGAGTTGAGTGCCCCCTGACAGGCTATCAATCATAAGGCTTAAGCCACTCAACCCCTATCAGTACGGTAATCCATACCCCCTGATGGCTACCCTGCACATTTCAGTGCACGCGCCATATACAAAGGCGTATTAACGCATATGCACATCATAGTAAGTGGAAAATATCACTCCCAATGACATGACATTTGACTTACAACAAGGTCGATGGAGACTGACAGGTAAAAAGTGCAAATGAATGTTTAAATTGATTAATGAAAATATCAATCACTTTGAATCTGAGTGTCAAACTGGCCGCAATCCTGCGTCATCTCAAGTGTCGCATCTTAAGCTTCAAGACACACTTCAATTCGTCAGGTGTGACAGGTTTGTGATTCTGCTTGTGTATACATTTCTATAAACATAATCAGAGAGGCTTTTTGTGACAACCGAACATCCAAATATTCAAAAGAAACAGTGCAAAAGACATTATCACAGGATGTTGTGGGGCTCTCAGAGTTGCTTAGAAACTGAGAGCCAATCATCATTTTCTTCTTTATTGAGCCACAGGGGACTAGTTTGGAGTTAATTGCAGTGAATCCAATTTTTTAATTAAAATGAACATCATGACGATCTGAATGGATTGGGATTTGTTATTGCTCTTTCTTTCTCTCTCTTCCTCTCATTTTCTCTCCCCTGCAGGACAGCTTGAAAGAGTCCTGTTGTTTTATTTTAATTGGGGCAGTGATGTAATTGGCCTACTCCATGCTGGTCTGTTCAATTTAGATCCTGGCATGTGTGTGAGTGTGTGTGTTTAAGCGTACGCACAGACACAGAAGGTGTAGACGGCTTAAAAAAATACAAGACACAGAGGCAGACAAAGTGAAGTGTAAACTACGTAAATTGATGAAATGAAGAGGAAACAAAGCCCATTTTTGAACACCAGTGTGAAGTTACTCTTTGGGATGTCAAGTGAAACGAGATTTTTCACCTACACATTGCTTAGGAAACGCGGGACTGAAAGCGTTTGAATATGATCTGGGGAATTTGTGATACAGCCATTGCGGATGTCCCCTGTAGTGAGTTCTTTCTCTGCTCTTTCTAATAAAGGTCAATGTGACAAGAAGAATCCTAACTAATACAAAATGACATAAAACAAACAATAAAAAAAGAAGGGATCTAAAATGTGAATTAAAGGAGAATGGGCGATATAAAAGTAAAATCAGAAAACAAAACAGAACAAAGACGCAGGCATGTCAATGAATTTTTGCATCTTTCTTCCTCTGTTTATTGCCACTACAGTCGTGTAGTCAGTTAACTGCTGAACTGCCCGTGAACATGCCTCACCCAGAAATTATTTCTATGCAAATTTACTGATGGGGAACAAAAACCACAAGGTTGGTTCTGGGTATTACTCAAAAAAAAAAAAAAAAAAAAAAAAAAAAAGCAGCCTGCAAATGAAATCTAAAATACACTTTGAAAAATCAATTCTTCATGTGTTGGCTCGTACAGCGAACCTTGCAGAGGTGGCACAGTGATAAATATTCATGTTTTTCCCCTCCAAAAGCTTTTAAAAAATCACAGGTGAGGAGAGGAGAACTGAGACAACAACCTAATAATCTCAGAGCTTTTTTGTTTTTTCTTTTCTTAACATATGCAGTATAATGTGTGGAGGAGACATAACAGTGACAATGTGACATTTATCGGTCCACCTTCTCAAAGACTATCCCCTGATTTGAGAATTCTGAGCAGGCAGAGATAGCATAGCTTTGAGCGCTGACTCCCACCATCTAATAATATCTCTGTAATTAGCATATGCTTTGATTATAAAGGTCACTAACTCGGCCTAACAGAACATCATATGCAGTGTACCAGGGGAGGCTTGTTTAACAGCGTATTTCCATCCCTTTTAATCTGCATTCAACTATTTAACATGCCATATTTCTTTATGTTAAGTCAATGACTGTACCGTGGGACTCACTACAAACCCAGGGGAGATGTTGCTCTGCAAGCGTCTCAGATGTAATAAAAGAAATCTGGGATCTGGGAAAATGTGGGACTGGTAGCTTCACCTTACTTTTGTCAAGTGCATGTGGAAATGAATGGGTAACAGTGCCAGGAAAAGAACCCTATACTTTTGCAGGGATCTGCACGGCAATTCATGCTCTACCAGATTTGGTTGATGGTTCTTCCCTTTCAGCTCATTCCATGTTGCTATTAACCAGAAATTGTGTTTTTTTTTGTGTGTGTGTTTCTTAGAGAAACTTGCTCAAAAGCCAAACCATGTCTTTTTTTTAGTTTTTTATACACACAACGTTATCTGCGTCTGTATTACAGTAAGGCAAGGCGAAATACTCGGTAGGAAAAAGTACTATACAAGGTGTGTCTATTATATAACGGCAACAGTAAGAAAACAAACTGCAGGTGTGAGCGGACTGCGGGTTGCCCACTGGTCAATAATGTGATTTGTGATTCAACTTAAGTCAAGTAAGCCTCCTTTTTTAAGAGCCACGTGTCATAGAATGCAGACGTGGACGTATAGACATGAGACCTGATGCTTTTAAAATTACCTTACACTTTATGATCCAGTCAGCGTCCTCATCCGGAGTCGAGTTATTCTCTGCTCTGAAAGCTCAGCGGGTTAAAAAAGCAGATTAAAAAAAAAACAAAAAAAAAACACTGGTTATAGATTTAAATTCCGTGTGGACGTCTGGACAAAGAGTCTTTTTTTCTTATGGTTTAAAATCCAGCCAAATACAAGAGGCTTAAGATTTTCTTGCATGACTCAGGCAGTGGTGATTGTAAATGCATTTGCTCAATTACATCAATCAGTGACATTTCATTTCACGTCCACTGGTAAAATATCCCCTTTTTAAATACACCATTTAATTGTGAATGTCGTCTTAAATTTTCAGGCAGTCCTACAGAATATGACAGACATTACACGCTGGAATAGTATCACATGAAACACGACACAGTGGCTTGAGCGGTAGCTGAAATGAAAATGTCACCCTTGCATTCAGTGGTTTTTCATGTTCCAACAATGGCACATGCCTATATAGATGGACAATGTTACATTTTTTTTTTTTTTCTTTTCCTTCCAAGCCCGTGCAGCAAAATATCAATCAGAGAAGGATAAGACGATCTGAATAAAGCTTATGCTGTTTACAGATGAGAAAAGTAAAGCTGGCTGCTGTGAACACATCCACACTACAGCCTGCCTATACAGTGGATGGTTGCTCTGTTTGAGCTGGTGGGCTATTTTAAGTCTCCCCTTGCAAATACACTAACAAACAGAGAGGGGAGCCCCCTTGGGAGACTATTGTAAACAAGTGGGTATGATGCACTGAGTACAATCCCACTTTTTGTTTTATAGAAAATATGCTCCTTTCATCTGAGACAAACAAGTAGATAAACCAGCGCCTACGCTCACACACCCTGCGTTAATTACCACATTCATTTACAATGTTTAATCTGTGTGCCAAGTGAAAATACAACAAACAAACAAAAGGCAGACCAGGATTTTCCTGTTGTTTTGTTTGTTTGTACGGTGCAACATTTAGTAGTGAATTCTTATCTGTAGAAAATTGGTCTGCACAACAATGTCCTGGTTTTGCCTCCCTCCATCACTTCTACTGAAGATATTTCTGGCTTAATGATCTAGGTTACATACAATAAAAGAATGTATTAAAATATCTGGGTTATCAACATATCTGTAAAATAAACAGAGACTATAAAAAGTTTTGATTTTTTTTTTTTTTTTTGTGTGTTTGTTTGTTTCAAATCTTACATGTTGAGATTTTAGGTCAAGTAAAACCAATGCCCAACAACTGATAAAACATTTAAACCTCTGTTTTCCGGTCAGCAGTCCTTAAGAGACCAGTAAAATGTCATTTTGAATTATTCGTCTGATTAGAACAAAAAAAAAACAAAAAAACTTTATCACTGAGCAGCAGTGCTTTGGTTCAATACGCTGTACAACGGAGACGAGCAAAAACATTGCAGACAGTCAAATCCAGGAACTTTTTTCTTTTTTTTGTCCATGAGAGTAGTAAGGCCTCATTGTTACCTACAAGCCAATGCCTGGTCACCTGAGCTCTCTCCATTTATTATCAAAGCACACAGCACATTTGAACCTGAGGGAAATACGATGCCTGACAGCTCCTGTGTCCAGCCAGAAAAACTAGCTGAAGTTTCACAATTATTGGTGACCACGCGAAAACTAAATAAATAAATAAATCAAAATCTCTCCTATGTATCCACACGCAACCCTACACCTGCTAGACGTTATAGATCGTTCTGCGGTTGCGGTCAACAAGGTAGCTCAAGGTATGGCAGTGTCTGACCATCACAGTAGAAATATTCACTCATTTTTATATAAATGGAAAATCCAAATCAATTCCTTCATTTAAATTGAACCTTTTTCTTATTACATATAACTGAGGCTTTCCGCTTTTCATTCAAAATAAATGTATTTTCACACTTTCAGGTGGAGGCATATTTTCCTTTTGGCTGCATGTATTTTATTTATTTATTTTTGGTATATGAAAGAACTTGTTATTGTGTTGTATCTGCTTTTTAAATTTAATAATTTAATTTTACATTAGTGCCAAAATAAAAAGTAACGTGCTGCGGCAAAGTCAGTGGAGACTGACAGGAGGTGTGAAGATACGCGTGAAAAGAAAGTGCAACAAAGAAAGTAGTGCATTTTATATTTCTGTGTATTTTGCAAGTTTATTTTTTCTGGGACGTAACTAACTGACCTCAACTGATGGTTAAACTGCTGTTACAAAAAGAGTATTTTTACAGCTACAGCTATGACAGGGCCATGGACACACAGGTTTGTTGTCTCTCGTCCCAAGCTTTGATCAAAGTGTTGTTAAAGGAGATGAAAAGGTTCTGAAAGCGTAGCCTCCACATCTGGAGGGAAGTCCCCTTTAGTAACACACAGGGACAGGAAGGAGGAAAGGAACAGCAGAGGAGGACACAAATGACACAACATTTCAACCAAACTGGCATACATTTGTTATTTCCTCGCTTTAAAAAACACAGTACTAAGAGGGTAGTGGGTCAGATGTTACCCAGAAGGCCGCTCTTTGTTTGAGTGATTGTTGATAATCCATTTCAAAGTGGATATATTAGGACACTGTCACTTAATACGAGGGCCAAAAGGTGAAAGTCTGTGTCAAAAAATAGGACAAAGCTGCCCATTGGCAAAACACTGAAACTAAGGGCAAAACACTAGAAGCCAAGATTCATACATACAAGTAATTGTGCTTATTGTTAGTACTAGTAGATGTTACAGTTTTAATTTTTTTCATTGGGACATTTACAAGAAAGAGAAGATGCAGATACAAGTGTGCTTTACAGAGACAATGGCATCATTATCACATATTATATTCTATTATATTAGGAATAACCATGTATAAAGTGTCCCCAAGAAAACCATTTGTAGGATGATTTTAAACCATTTGAATCATTATCCATCCAGCACTTCGACAGATATTAGACATACTTCAAAAGAGAATAAATGTGAATTATTGATCCATTAGTGTTCTTTGACATTTGTGCATGAGAACTTGATAGCAAGCCCCACACGGTGGAGGATGCACAGCTAAACCGGGAGTGTCTTTTATAACCTCTTCATTAAACTAGAAGCGTCAAAAAGCAGGCTCACACCTGCATGCTCACAGGCATACACTCACACAGGCTTTCATTATCATAACTGACCCCCTCCTGCGTTAGTTTAGACAGGAAGAGGGGAATCTCTGACACATCTGACAACTACACTCTGAATTTAACAGACATTAGAGACGACCTCCGGCCCTTCTTCCTCAATACAATGTACACTTCCTGATTTTGAAGGGGAAAAAAAAAAAATCTTTTGTAGTTACGAAAAGAAAAGGAAACAGTCTCCACCCCAGCATGTGCAGCTCCCCCACTTCTCCACCCACACTTGAATAGCAATTAAATTAATTCTCTTTTTTTTCCTGGTTGGGTCTTGTGAGGACTTTTGTGTTACAGGGGATGGGGTGGAGTGACACATCTAATCTAGCGCAGCTTTGTATCTGGTGGAAGACTTATGAAATGAGAGGAAGGGGATCTTTATCAGTGTGGAATTAGTGTTTCTCCGTGGTTCGTCCAGGGAGTGTATGGAGTGATTCCATTATAGCGAGGGAGCCTTCAAAGAGGCCAGCGCAGCCAGAGGACACCTTGGGAGGAAAGAGAGGACCATGCTGAGGAACAGGATGGAACCTTGCTGAACCAGCACTCTGCACAGAGAGATCACAATCAGGCATTTGCACAGGGTCTGCACAATTACCTCCCAAATAAAGGTCATTTTTACATCACTCCAACACTTGCATGGGAGGGGAAAAGGACTGTAGTTATTCTAGAAGTAAATTGAAAGTGGAATGTATTAAGTTCTGCCTATGAATTTATGAGCAGATACAGTGTTGTGGGACGTTTAATAGAGAACATGTAGGTTAACAAAAGGTGTGCCCAGTTTTGGGGTATTGGTCGGAATTCTGTGGCTTTGCTCCGTTAGGCTACTTTATACGGGTATAAATACTAACAAATACTAACTAAGCAAAATGCCGCATTTCAAGGCATACAGTGCAATTTGTGTAAAAAAAGGAAAAAGGTTCAAATCAATTTATAAAGAGCGCAGACAGAAGAGGAACACGATACTTTATCAATAGCTTGACCGCAATTCAAATTATGTACAGTAGGTTAAGGTCTGAAAGAATCAAGAGTCTGTATGATGCTTGAAAGGGGAAACAAAGACTAAATCTGCAGTGTTTATATGTTTTAAAAGCCTGTGTCTCTGTTAAGGTTCGGTGTTACAGCATAAAATGTTTGATTTTAAATAGCTCGAGGCAGCCCTCACACTGTTTTGACCTCCAGAACTTTACCCTGGTGCCTCTGTGTCCTCCTATTTCAAGACTTCAAGTAAAACAATAGGTTTAAGTTCCTTTGACAGACACATTGTTGGTCTAACACATCTGCACCATTAGTGGTGCATTATCCTGATGCTTTCACAGCCACCAAACTGTGTGTGTATTGCTGAACACGTTTCCAGGTTCACACTGGGGGCTCAGGGGTCTATTGAAGTGGGTCTACAGGGGCTCTAGAGTTACTGAGGACTGGCATTGTGGTTTAAATGATCTGGCCCTGCGGAAATGTAGAATTTTACTCATGGCAGTAATTGTACCTCATAGCTGGAATCAGAATAAGAAATATTTAAGTGATTGTGGGGGACATGACTTAAGTTGAAACTGCACAATATCCAGAAACACAATAGTGATGAATAACATAACAATACAACACATCAAATGATAACAATAACATGTAAAAACCAGTGGCAAACATAGTATTATTGCACATGTAAAACGTCATTTTACTGTTTGTGCAAGAGATAGAGGGAGGAGTTATACAGTTTGACGGCAGTATGGTGTTCAGTGGAACACTTTATGCTCTTAAACCACATGAATTTCACATATGTGGACAATGTGTGAAATTCATGTCTTATTTTGAAAGGGTGCCAATTAGTCCACGGCTAAATGCGCATCTCTGTCCAACCACAACAATGTGGAGTGGGTGATAGACTGGGGTGTAGACACCATTCTCCACTGTGTGTCAAGTTCTTCTCCAACAACACAGCCAGCTCTCTCGATCACTATGTTTAGTTTTTTGGTGTTTGCCACCATCATGTTGCTTCCCCCGTACACAGCAGCATAGAATATGGAGCTGTCCACCACAGACTCGTAGAACATCAGCAACACGGTTTTACTCAGCTCACTTACAAACTGTGTGAAGTACGACCTATGTTGACTCTTCTAATAGGTGGCCATTGAGTTGTTTGACTAGTCAAGCTTATTATCCAGGTGCACATCGAGGTATGTATAGTCCTGAACAGTCTCGACATTTACTGCCCTAATGGACCTTGGGTTAACCGGGGATGTGGTCAAATTCATCAGCAATTTTTTTGGTGTTGCCAATGTTGAGCTTTAGGTTTTTTTAGCTCACGTCAGCCAGCAAAGCGGTCTATCGTCATCCTGTTTCCTGTCATATCCCCAAGCTGGATACATCTGATGATTGCAGAGTCGCCTGAGACCTTTATGGGTGACAGGACTTGAAGTTGATGGTGTACAAAGTGAAGGGAAAATGGGACAAAACTGGTCCCTGTGGAGCACCAGCGCTGCTCAGGCACTGTGTCTGACACACAGTCTCGTAGCCACATGTACTGTGGATGTATGTGCTCCAGTGACAACCTAAACAGGGGGTGGAGGATCACCAGTCTCTCAAAGGCTTTCATGTTGTGTTAGTGAAGTGCTACTGGTCATTGTCAGTTGGGGCACTAGGGCATATCTTCCTCGGTTTAAATACCAGACACAGCACAGACACCTTCTGGATTCTGTGGCTCAAGTCGAACATCGTCAGTAGTACTGCAGAGAGCTGGGAGGCACAGGTCCTGAACACGTGGCTGATGCCATCAAGGCAGACAGCCTTTTCTGGACACAGTCTGCACAGTGCTCTCCTAACATGGTCCTTGGTGATGATGATGATGGATGGTCCACAGGTGGGCAGAGTCAGGGACAGGAGTGAAGAGACATGAGTACATCGGCAGCTTACCTGCTGTCACACCTACTGAGGAGCATATTAACCTGATTGCCATCGTCTATGTCACCATTGGCCAACTGGCTGCTGGACTTAAAGCCAGTGATAGAAGAAAGGCAGTCTTCACACCCCTCAACACATCCCATCTTTATCATCACTGATGTCTGTGTGCCTTCTCCACTGCATCTCCCTGTCACCTGACCTGAATATTTTCTTCCTCATATTGTAGATGGCTTTAATGTTTTTTTTGTGACACTGGGTTTGTTGCCAGAGAAGCAGCAAAACAGAATGCAGAATGAGACGTGACAGAAAAGTAGAAAAGTACATAAAAAGTGAAGAGGGAAGAGCATTTTACAGTTTTGTCAATGTTTCTTGAAACTGGCCAACCAGCGACTTTACAACAACAGAGCCATATGTTTTGTCGTGTATCATTAAAACCTTTATTTTTCTGTATTTCCATCAGTTTGCAACGTTTAGTTATTTATCATGTTTGCTGTCTATACAAATGTCCAATTTTGTTATGCATGCAGGCCAATATATATTGATCATTTGGAAGACATACAGGGTCTGTATCAGTGGTATAGTTCAACAAAACACTCCTTCCAAGTTTTAGTCAGAAACCACTAAGCCATTAGATCTAATGTGGGTTGTTAAGATTAAAACATTAAAATGTGAGAGTGGAGAAGAAATAAAAAAGAACCATCAAATCAAATATATTTCTGAGATAAAGCCAAAACGAAGCATTTTAAAAATCAATACAAAAGATTTCAGTAAAACTCTCGTGTATCATTGCCAGATAGCCATGATTTTATTACAGTTTTACTGTAAGTAAGAACTTTGATACTGCTTCATTTTTGATTTGTGATCAGCTTTCATTATTATAGTCTAGTAAGATCTGTTGAATAGATGAACATATATAAGAGAAGGAGGAATAGACACTGATTCAGCATTAGATCAATTTGAAGTGGAAAAGGAGACATATCAGAATTGAATGGATTATGACCACTGGAAACTGAAAATTATGCAATTGAGAATGAAATATTTTCTCTCCTCATTGCGCTCTCTTTAACTTCAAAGTGCTATCATTGTGGGAACAACCTCGATGATGAAGGCCCCCTCCTATTCAAAAGGATAATAGCAGCTCACTGTAATTCTCTCCAGAAGAATGAGAGACACTGAGGGAAGGACAGAGTGTGTGAAAACAGATGATTGACTGTCGATACTGCAACAGGATGAAGGAGTGTTTTTATTGATAGAGGATGGAGATGTTTTCTCTGCAGGAGTCACATGACCGTCCTACACCCACTGCATCCACGCAGGAGCAGCACAAGTTTGCATTCAATGCAGTATAAAAGCCAGACATTAAAAGATCTCTACACAAAGCCACATGTATAGATATGCATGCATGCATGTGTGTGTACACACAAACTGACAAATACAATTTCCATATTTACTGTTGGGTGAGAAAAGGAAAAGGAGGGGAGGGCAAAAAAACTCATAAATAAATGACAATGCACAGCTTGCCCTGGAAATAGAAGCATAATTTTGTGTTTGTATTATATTCAGGCGGGTAAAATTTAATCTCCCTTTTAATACCCTCTATTGTATAAACAGGAGAGAGGTTGCTGAAATATAAACATTAGGAATGTAACCTTATGAAAATCGATTTGGCATTGAAAAATATTATCTCTGCCTGGTTGTTTATTAATGCAACTTCAGGCATGTAGCCACTATCAATGAGAAAATCCCTCTATTTCATTTTTGTGTCATTTGGAAGAGAATTATAAGAAGTAGATGTGGTAAAATGTAGTATATGATGACTTAAGATAAATAGCAAAAAGTACATTTTCGAGCCTGTCCTGTTGAAAATGTGTTCGTAGTTTGTTGGAGCAAACTGCTTATTATGACCCATAGTTACGTCCTGTTGTTTAGCGACTTCGCATTAAGACTAAACAAGGCCGGCCTGGCAACGTCGTTATACAGGGACAAAGTCTGGTGATGATGGGATAACAAACCTGTGGACTTCAACACAGGAGACAAACACTGTCTCTGTTTCAAACCAAATGGAAACATTATTACTTTTCAACCATATCTGCTTGTTATCATGATAACAACCCACATGTAATGATCTTGTTTTAGCCCTTATCGCGATCTTTCCCTAACGCTGACCACGTTGTTGTTGTGCCTAAACCTAACCATGTGTTTCTTGATGACGCAGCCTTGATGATATAACATTCTTAGTTTAACTCTAACAACCACCAGTTGTCGTTGTACCTAAAACTGACGCATCTGCCAATTCTGTGATTTATCCCGCTGCCTTTAGGAGCACTAATTCATGAAATGCTGATATGGGCTGCATGAGAAGATATCAAACGACATATTTTGTCATCAGTTTGGAGGACTTGTTGAAATTTTCTATTAACGTTTAAATTTAGACTTCCAGACAGTTGCATAAATATAAAACATTACATTTTCCTTATTGCTAAACTGTTTGGTTGAATGGCTGTTTTAAAAGTATGATTACATTTATTTATTTGATATACGCCCCGCAACTAAACAGCATGGATTATAATTATGTTCATTATGATCACTGACAAAAATCTTAAGTGGTAGCTGAGTAACTGAGCTGAGTTTTTTTTTTTCCTCTTGGCTAAATAGCCAGCTCTACAAAGGGTTGTGTTGAAAACTGGATCTGATCTGCTGTTATATCATACTGTAAATGGTTGAGCCACAAAAACCAAACAATTCTGCCAGCAGACTAATCACTTGGGCTGGTAAACCAATCCTCCATGGACATGCACTGCGAGTATGAAAGTGTGTCTGCAGCCCCGATTATTTATTCATTTTGTTTGATTCAGGATGATGTTCCTCCCTTGGATTACCGTTTTTCCTATCTGGCAAGAGTGCTGGCACTATGCCCTCTGTTTAAGATATCAAAGATTTGCGGCATCTCGTTGCCTTGTGTTGGCTCGCCTGGGGAGTTTCACTAAACATGAAATGGATAAAGCCACAGTGATGTACTGTAGGGAGAGAAAAAAAGAGAGGGAGAGAGAGAGAGAGAGAGAGAGAAGGAGCGAAGAAGGCAAGAGGGGGGAGGAGGGATTGAAAAATGAAAAGATGAAATGGGGTTCTTCTGTTTCAGGGAGAGAAGCGCTACTGCTGCCTCCGGAAGCTGCTGCCTTTCCTGGGATGCAAGAGCATGGTGGTCTCAGGAGAGCGAGTCTGTGGGAACGGCAGCTTTAAAATATCACTGGAGAGGACTGATTGGGACTGTGTGTTTCTGTAATCTGTGTATATTAGATACGGCAGATTAATTAATTTTCCAGCTTTGGTTTCATCACACCATTATGAGGTAGAACACAAACAGAGCAGCTAAATTTAAGAAAATACATGCCATTAATTATGTACAGTGTTTTCAGACTTTATTCTCTTCTTAATTTTACTTCAACAGGGGAGCTGTAAACATGCCGAAGAGATGTTTCAGCAAGTTAACTACGTTGTTTACACACTCAGGGCTTTTTTGCGACTCTGGGAAGCAGGTATATTTTCAGACTTGGAAACAGTCCACTTAATCCTGCGGCACACTGCTCATGGCCGTTCACCGATATCACACCTATTTAATGAACACATTGTTGAGGGAAACAATGGTAAATTCAAATGGAAAAAGGGAACCACTGGAAAGGTACATTAATAGCAGATTGAGGTTGAGGTAACAGTATCAAGGGAGGAAAAGTGATCAGATCAGATTGACACTCTACTGAAAGGGACAGAGTTGGCTAGTTCGGAGGTTCAGGTGCTTAGACATCTGCAGTAAGATACTGCACATGTTTTACCTGTCATGAAGGGTGGTGTGTTGAGGAGGCAGCACGAAGCGCAAGGAGGTGGCTGGACAAACTGGTGGAAAAAGCTGGTTCAGTAATTAGAAGGAGGCTGGACTCGCTGGGGGCTGAGGTGGAGAGATGGACTCTGAATAAGGTAGAGGACATCATGGAGAATTCAGATCATCCTCTTCACCACATGAAGCAGTGGACGACTCACCTCACTGCGCTGCAGAACTGAAAGTTACAGAAGATCCTTCATCCATACTGCCATCAGACTGTACGACGCCCTAGTTCACTTGAACTGGACTAATTTGACTCGACTTATTACGATTATTTTGTAAATCGGTGTTTTCCATTAATTGTATAGACCTTGGCAGTGCACCATAGTCTATAGTCCTACAATATGGTGGTGAGCACTTAACCACTCTTAACTACGTAACAATGTAAATTCATTTGGGACAAATTTCGGACGTGCTGCTAATGTTACAATGAACGGCAATGAAAATGAAACTATTCACGTATTTTGTGTTACACACATGATAAGATTTGTCTTTCTTTTAGCATCACATTTCAAATTATATTACGTCTATATGCATCAGGGGCTCTTATTTAGAAGATCACCATTAAGGGCATAAAGTTATCTTTTATCAAGGTACTTCGGTCTTAAAAATGCACTGATAAAAACAACCTGATCTGAAAATCACCTCTGCATAATGGGCTAGGAAAACAGGAGACACTTGGGCTAACACCACTTGGTTTCTGATTTCCTGTCTAAATCGGCATAAAGCATCTTGCCTTCAGATGGATTACCTGTCGGTGCATTAAGTACAACTCAGACCACATCTGAAGCCACAGGAGACGCCAGCTTGCTCTTCCAGAGGCGCTTTAAACATGGCCTCTTCAAAACCACAGGGCATCTGCCTGTTAAAAGCTTTGAGGCAGACGTCCAGTCAAAGTCAGAGCTTAGTGGTAGCTGGGACCAACGTGAATAAATCCATTCTGTCCACTTCACACGTGTTTATAGAGTCATACAACCGTAACAGCAACAAGAGTCACTTTCTTTCAGCATCTTTTTTTGATTGAGTACGTGACAGACAAATGAGTGAGAAAGAAAACACGGCTACAGGGGAAATTAACTGGAGAGCAAGGTACAGCTTCAGATTATACAAGCGAAGCAGAGAATCAAACATAAAGGAGGCGCATTTGATCAATGGCCTCGATTGAGAGGCAATGGATTTCGCATTATAACCCCCCTGTTCATTATTGGTTGAGTTAGCGTCCACTCGCTAACACTCCTCTGTCCTTTCCTGTTGAGGACTGGTGATCAATTTGGAGAGATGCGTTGCCCTTCAAGTAGACACAGTACGTAACACCATAGCCCATCACTTCAGAAGCAGAAGAGGTGCAGAAGAGGTAGCATGGGTTGGAGAGATGTGGGCCAATAGAAGATCACACTACTTACATGAACAATAGCTCAATTAGAGAGGTCTGCGAATGTTATGAGATTGCTTTTCGTATGCTAATCTGTACACTTAACTAAATGCTCTTCAGTAAGAGGTTTGTGCTCGCCCAAGTTAGCTCACCATTTCATTATGTAGTCACGTGTAAGCAGCCCATTGCATCGACTAGCTTCGTAAATCATGTTCATAGAAGGAAGAATAAAAGTGCCTTGCTGATATGTAAGTGGATTTGGGGGGTTGTTTCCTTATCCCTGTACTGATAAAAGCTTTACTAATCAATCATACAGCTCTTCTTATTGACAGTCATGATGAAATGCTTGATTTTGTGTGTATATATGTGTATGCGCGTGCATTATATATATAAAAAAAAGCATCACATGCTTCTTGTGATTATAACCTGATATGCATATGGATATCACAAAGCAACAAGATTTAAAAAAATTTTTTTTTATCAAATAGCCAAATTTGAATAATATCAAACATTTTTTAGATGCGTTCACGGTGCATCTCTATAACAAAGTCTGTAGTCTGTCAGTTAGTGCATCAGTTGTGTTTAAAACATGATATCTCAGGTACGGTTTGACAGAATTTCTCCAAATTTGGCACAAACCTTCACTTGGACACAAAGATGAAATTGAAAGATTTTGATGGCCAAAGGTCAAGTTCACTGTAACCTCACAAAACACTTTTTTTTTTTGCCATAACCGCCAGTAATTGAGACACCTGCATGAACAGATTATGAAGCAAGGATATTGGACGCATCTAACTGAACCATTTCAGAAACAGGAGGCATTTTTAACCATGTGAATCACGTTTGAAGCTAATTTGTATAGTATATATTCATGTGTGACTTGAAGTTGTATCAGAGTTATATGAAGATCTGAGTGGAGACATTTAAGCAGAATAGAACAATAGAAATGTGTTTAAAAACAGATATATATGTAGCTTCATGTAAGCAAGGAGCGCTCAAAGTCCTCATCTTTCAGTTACTCAGGTACCCAGGAACACATTCACAGCGTTTTACATCATTTATTTTCACAATTACTTCCCCATACATTGTTGTGGAACATGCTACAACCTCTGAGGATGGTATGGGAATGTCATATCTTAAAGCTGTCAATCTTATTTTACAATTTTCCCAAATATTCCCAGTGTAGATTTTCCCATTTTGAATTTCCATATTCAATAATGTTCAGCTTCCCTCCAGTCACCTCCTCTTTCTCTTTTGTCTTGTTCTGTCTCATCTGCTCCAGTGTGCCAAACATCACTGTGCAGATTTTTTTCTTTTTTTTTTTTTCTTTCCACACTACCTACTTCTTAGCTCAGCTTTTCCTCTGTCTCAGCCCTCGTCTCTCTCTCTCCACTCATCTCATAGCATAACCTATCTATCATTACTGTAATCAACACAATGGAGTTCCCATAGTGGCCACAGTGACCCTCTCTGGACATCGCCCCAGGAAAGCGAGAGAGAGTTGGACTTGCCAAACACTGAATCATCACATTTATTAAATATTATAAAAAAGGGGATGAGATGAAAAAAGGCAAGAACAAGAAGAGTTTATTTCTCAGCACAGAAATTGAATAATAGCTTCAGGTTGTATAGGTTGCTTCTTCTGACTGCTGGCTTTTACAAATATATACTGTAGATGAGTAGCCAAAAAAAATCTATAGTTTCCATCACTCTGAATTAGTTCTGAACATTCCTTTTAACTTTCTCAGCATCTCAAAGTTTCTGACTGGCTCTTCTCTCTTATGATATATTGCGAAAGTGTTGGCATTGAGCTTGGGTATGAAGATTTTGCGACCATTATTCATGCGAATGATCCGACACACTCTCCATGCACACAAACTTCAGGAAATGAAAGCTTGATTGGACTAAGATATTCCAGCCCTGACTCTGACAAATTATGATCAGAAAATAAAGAGTAACTGCAGATAACGTTTTGTTACAGGCGCAATGCGGCCGTTTTAACAAAATAATGTGTTGTTTCACTGTTCATGACGTAATTTGAAAGTGTAAAAAATGTTTATCCTGAACATACATGCAAATTGTTCATAGACAATGTATTTCATTCCACCTAAAGATCCACAAATTTGATTTACAATATCACCTGGTTTTGATGACAGCATTGTTTAGCAGCTTGGTTTAATACAAACAGTCTGCGAGGATGTAATAAAAATGACTCACAATGTATTGATTAATATTTAAACCAAACCACATTGTTTTCCTAACATTTATGGCTTAAACTTAAACACCTACGCATGTCAGGATGCAAACATCAGTCGTATATCTGCCATTCATTCTCAACCACATCCTGTCTATTGAGGAAAGGCAAAGGAAAAAAATCCCAAAAAAACCCAGATCTTCAAATGAGAAAATATGTTTCCTTGCAACAAAAATCAAGGCACTGATTATATTTGTAGTAAAACACACTACGGGTGGCATTATGTTCATAACAAAACTTAATTGGATTTGCAGTTTAGTTATTTAGGAACATCATTTCTGTGAGACTGGGTTGGATATTCGTATACAATTTGACCAATTTGGCAAAGGTTTTTAATCCACACAAAACATGACTGAAGACTGATTCTCAAAGAAAATACAAATGTAACCACCAGAGGAAACTGTACTGGAGCTTACGTTTGATTAAAAACCTCCAACGACTGAGCTCATTATTTGCATTTGAGCGCAGAAGTCCAAGTTGTGTTTAGCACAGCTTGGGCATTTATCTAACACTGCTTCACAAAGGGGAAGGATGGGCTGAGAGTCAAAATAATATTTCTCTTAGGGACAATACGATGCCTGATGCATTCAGTTTGCATAACGCACCTCAATTCTGACATGTGGAAAACAGCCTTAAAGATGGCAGCTCTTTGAATAATGAAGCAAAATAAAATGATAATTCACTATGGGTGTCAGGAAAACTTATAATTGACTAAATTGCTTATTTCCTGGAGCACATGACCCACAGAATAGAGGGTGACTACTTCTGGTTCTTAAGTTTAGACTGTGTCACGGAGTTTGAGTTGTCACGAGGCATCCGAGGATATTTATGATTTACTTCAAGGAGCAAAGAACTGAATCCACTTTCAAAAACCTGCCGTGAGTTTCAGTTTGTCATTGTCACGTTTGGTATTTTTAGATTAATTGGACATCACTCAATCACCAGTGCTTTCCAGTGAGACATAAATACAGTATGCACGACTTGTTCATGGGATTGAATGCATGTCTATATATATGTACATGCTAAATAGATATAAAGAATATATACTGATAGTTCACACACAATGACATATTTTGTAATTGCAAAAATAATTGAAAAAGTGCAAATACTCAAAAATAGAAATAGTTTTCTTACATATTTTGTTTAAGTTCTTATGGAATGTCAATAAATATCTCAATAGAGTTCTACAGCAGCTTCCCATTACCTTCTGCAAATGCAGAGGAAGGGATTAACTAAGCATGCATTTAGGGCTATAGAGAAATGGACATGTCCACAGATTTATTGGCATTTATTATGGTTGTTCTTGTTTTAAGTGTAAAACCCCGTCTAAACTGCATCATTGAATAGGCTGTGCACTGCCTCGCACAAACCATTAGCGAGAGAATTTATGCATTTAATACATTAGAATAGAAAATGAATTTGAAAAGAAAACGCCATGAGGGAACACATTATCTTTCCTGTCGGCAGTTTTCTGGTTCAACATTTGGCAGCCTCGTCAGTGAATGAAAGAATTATTTCAATTATTGTACAGCATTAAATTATAGTTTGTGGAGAAAGTGGTGACAGGTCTGCAGAGCTATAACACTTCCCCTGCCTCTGGCTTCTCTGTCAGTTTTAATGAAGAAACCTTTCCACACGACAGAGTGAGAGAGACAGACAGAGGGGAGGTTTTGTTCACTGATTCTCAAATTTGTTGCAATGACTGTGAATCAGTTCAAAAAAACCAAAACCTACCATTAAAGGTCATTGGGAACTGCCTGGGCTTTAACTGCCTAAAAATCCAAAGATTGAATATCTTAGAGAGTAAAATATATTCTCAGAATGTAAAAATTAATTGAATCTGTTTCCCACTGTTGAACTTACTTACAGCATGTCATCCCATTAATACCCTCAGTGTCTTACTGTGCGATGGTTTGCCACAGGGTTCATAGCTCAGACCTGACTTGCTCTTACAGATATTCCCTTAACAAACATTAGGGAATGTCATGTGTGGAAATATATTGCTATTATACCTGCTAAGAAAAACACCTAGGGGCAGGTATATCCTCCTTATGCTCACATTAGCTCCCTGCTAGATGTCCTGTCCTTCTGCTCATAATGCCCTCTATAAATAGAGAATAAAAGAGAAGCCGTCTCTAAGCTAGTGCTTCCCATCCGCCATTGTAATGCTATCCCATCCATACAGATATCAAATGCCTGATCCCTGCAGCATTTAACCAAATTAAATACCACCTTCATTAGCAAGCCAACACCTACTAGAGGCATGCAAAATACCCCCAGCCCCAAGGACACACCGCTAAATGGGCTGGCAGAGCTTAAAATAAGTCCGTGCACCACAAAGACTAGCCTTCATTTGTATGTTCCTAATGTGCCAGCTTCACTCACTGTACATGGCCCGCTGCTCCAAACACATGGTGAGTAATTGCTAACACTCGACCTCCATACTGCACTTAATCAACATGGTAACACCGTGGGGATAAATTCGCGAACAATACAGGCAGAATAATTCATATATTGGTCAACAGAACTGGGTGTCACATGATTCAGAGCCAAGGTCACAGTATGTTATCTGAGAGAAATACCAAATAGATGGAAGAAGATGATTATGACCCAAAGTCTAAGGCTAATAACTGCCATAGTTTTTTTTATGGATCACAGTGATGCCTGTTTGTTTTCTGTATCTAGAGAACACGTAATAAGACAATGTAGTACTTTCTTCAGTTATAAACTTCTTAAGGCTTCAATTTATTTATTTCGTTTAATCCGTTTGACCTTTTAAACACAACATCTGCCTATTTCTGACCTTAGAATTCATTTCAGCCTTGTCGCCAGTGACAAAAGAACAGACCGTTGGGGTACAGGAACTGGACGTATATTTCCAGGTTCAAAACACCCTGTTCATCATTGTACAGTCGGCCCATTTGTCACCATTCTCACCTTTGACCCGCAGGCAAATGGTGATAAAAGCACCCTTCATTGCATTCGACAATGAAAGCAATAGGCAGTTCTTGAGTCAAGCAGCACAGTAAACAAACATAAATAAAAGAGAGTGGGAATCAATGAAAGAGGAGGCATAGAAAAGCAGCACACAGACTACACCCAATACACAACCCCTTACCATTACAACAAAAATACAAATATAGCTTTACAGGAAAAAAAAAAAATATGTCTATGAATATTTTTATGTTGCTGTATTATCTGATGAAACTATCATTTCCAGAAACACAGTTCTCCAAACCTGCAACTTTATAGTAAGGCACAATATTTTTAAGAGCATGAAGTCATTTTTCTTTTTCAGTGTGATAAATTGTACTGTACTAAAATTTTGCATTTTTATTCATCTACTTAAAAAATCTGGACAAACAAAACAAAACATAAAATGCGACAACAAAAACCCTGTACCTGTAAGACTTAAGGCACCTGAAACGCTTCATCACTTGATGCTTTCAGTCCCTAGAAAAAGAAAAAGAAATGGCAACATCACAGAGTGGTAAATGCTTTACTGTCCCAACTTTTTTTTGGAATGTGTTGCAGGCCTGAATGTGAGGAATGGATGTATATTTACAAATTAAATGAAACTGACCAGGCAAAACATTAGATATGTTTTGTTCATACTGTCTGCAATGAAATACAAGTCAAAGCAAATTTTTCATATCACCGCATTCTTTTTTAATTTGCATTTTCCAGACATACGAATCTGAATCTTCAACCCATCTATTCTATCATTGTGAAAGATAAATTCTTCACTGCCCTTAAGGAAATGTGTTGCGGCAGTCACCTCACAAGGAACATATGAATCTAAAAACATTAATGCACGGGTGCACGGTAACACAGCAAAGAGTTAAACTAATGAGAACATACGTATCCACCTCTACCTATACCTTCCTGACAAAATAATCAAGTTCCAAATAAGTCAGGCCCATAACTCAGGCCCATGCATTGCTCTGTTAACGTCTTGAACACACATTAAACATACAGGCTCAGTCCTCACTTACAAACCCTTTCAGGTCCGTTAGTCATACCGGCCGTCCAGATGGCACCGGGCTTGATGTCAAGCAGCAGTGGCGTTTAACGTGGGGAGTGCGAACTGCTCGACAGACAGAAGTGGACAAGCTTGACAAAGAAGTACATCTGCACCACATTCATTTCTCCCTGTTCTCCGTGATATTCCTTTTGAAAAGGATGTAAAGACAAAGTAAACACCACTTAAACACACATGAAGTTGAGCCAAGACAGAACATCTTGAAGAAGAGAAGCGCACGCGAGGCTCTGATAATCTAGTGCCAAAACTAGACGTTGTCACACTCGCCTTAAATTAATCTAGTTAGCTAAACATTAGCCTGACTTTGCACTGGTGCATTATTCACATTTCTGAGGCATTTGGCTTGTACTGGATGTCTTAACAACTTCTGACATAGAAAATAAAAACAGTAGAGCTTGACCTTCCTCTTCTATCATCTTCTCTTTCCTCTGCTCCAAGCATCTACCCCATAACGGATTAGCTCAGAGGAAGACCCATTTCCTCCCTGAGGCTGCTAAAATATTAATCAAAACACAGAGGAGTGTGCAGCAGCTCCCAAGATGCATGTCTTCTAATGGTAATACATGGGGAAGGCAGAGAGGGAGGAGTGCTGCCTGTAATAGCCTCACAGAGGGGGAGGAGAGAGGGAGGGCCAGAGGTGACAAGGGCTTTCACAAGGGACAAAGAGAATGAGAGAGAGGGGTAGACAGGCAGGAAGAGAGGTGGAGCGAAGACGTTAGGTGTGTGGAGAATCGACAAAGAGACTGCACTGTAACAGAAAGCTGTGCAGAGATCCAGCAAAGAGAAGATCAAAGCACAATGATTGCCTCTTGCTGTCTGTTTTGCGCACTTACAAGGGACGAAGATAGCCTCATGTGACACTTTTCAGTACGAATAATATCCATACAAATAGAGCCAATTTGGCTTCATATTTTTGTCTTTGCTTATCGGCAGATTCAAATACTTGTCTGGTGCAGGTGTGTGTCTAAGACAGATAGAAAGAGAGAGATGCTACGGTTGTAACAAGCACTTTTCTACATTCCTTAAGACAGAGCGGATGATGGCAGGTGGTCTGTATGAGTAGTGAAAAGCATTTCTCTCACGGGCCAAATCTAAATGTGTCTCTGGCACTGAGCCACTGCCAGTGGGGAAAAATGATTGGAGTTTCCATGTTTGCAACACAGTAATCATGTAACTAAGCTTTGTTGCGGTGAGGGGAGACTAACAGGGTTATTTCAGTTAATTTTCCATGCTTGCCTACTAGTCATTCTGTTACTAGGTGATTCAAGCACATTGGCAGTTGTCATGTTTTGTAGGAGAATATGGGAAGCATGTTAGCTTGCTGAAAAGTGTGAAATTAAGTCACACATATGAGGCAGGCGGCCTCCTGTTACCGCTGAAGCACGCTTTGACAGCTTTAAGCTGACAACTGTTTAGAATACCTACTGATTTTATGTGAATGCAAAAACTGTAAATATTCTCATGGGTCATCTTCAACTAACCTGAAGACAGCTGTGACTGTGTTCCAGTCCCTGGTAATTAGGGAGACGTGGGGCCCCCGTGGGTTAGACGCAGGCAGTATGCTGCCACACTCGTCCTCTTCATCCAACAGGCTCCCAGGAGAGATGGCCGTTTTGTGAAAGGTGACACGAATCAGTGACCTCTGTCTGCCTGACCATGTCAATAATGAGATGCAACTGGAGCTTCATTGTATTCAAATGAGGCTATGCGTGACAATAATGTTGAAGAGATACCTGTGCAGAAAGCCCAACATTAACTTCTTTGAGAATAATAAATACAGTAGCGTAAAAAGGCAGTGAAGAGGTGGATGATTGGAAAATGGAAACGCAGCGAATGAGAAGACACGTTACTTTTGTCCACACAACTTCTACGTATCTCCAGAAGACGGATGGTAGGGGTTAAACTGGTCTGTCCCAGTCGTAGGCCTTTGTCTATTGTGTTGCTTTACTTAATGTAAACCGATAAAGCTGGCTAACCTTGTGGGCACAATCAATGCTTATTTAGAATACCATTGATTAACAGTTCTGATTATTGATTATGTCATCCTGCTCAAGATATGCCAATGTCTCTGATAAGAGGTTACCCTGGAGCAGATAGGCCTGTCCACCAAGCCACTGGACACATATATACACAATGGACCCACCAGAGGCTTATGTCTTTCTCTTTGTGTTTCAAACACATACACACATTATATACTGTACACCCTTACATATTCACTCATTAACACACAAAGATGGAAGACAGTGCTTTTCTGTTTTGACACGGGGTAATGCCTGCTCATCTGAGACCTCAACATTGAAATTAACACACCATCTGTTCCTGCGGTGTGCCCAGTGGCCATTTTGAAATTTCATCACTGTGAACAAGTAGTTTTTCTATCTCCCACATGAAGCGTTTTCTAAACTTTATTTTAGTTTTGTTTTATTTGAGAAAGTGGAGGAGGGGTACCCGCCGCTTTGCCCCACTCCGTCCGCTCTAAGCAGGTTTTGAGTGTGTCGTGTTTTCAGACTAAAGTATGCTGACTAAAAACACTACTTCTGAGTGTCCTATGGATGAACAATAAATTCCCACAAAGCATGAGGAATTGCTCATTACTAAGAAGTTTGAACTATCTGACAGTTGTGAAACAAAAAAAACCCCACAGAATTCATAAAATAGCTATTCCACTTCCATTTTAACTTGAAGGGGCTTGGTTGAGTCAGTTTGGTCGACTTTGTTGTAAACTGTCATGTCCTGTTAGTATAAAATAGTTAAGAATGTTTATTTAAAGTATGAAATATGGAATCGGGACATGGAAAGTGTCTACACACTCTGTGTAGTTGTGTTGTTGGATACTGAGGACGACAACACACCGAGTCCTCAGTTAGTGTCTTCATTTTTGAAACACCGTAGTCAGGTATGTAAAGCTTAAATATATTTTAATCACAACAGAGCGAGATAGTTGGCATATTATATCAAGTGTCTCCAAAAACATATAGTTTATACAGAATAGGCAACATGTTAATTCTTTTTAATATATTATTACCTGAAAGGCTGAAATGAAATCCAAAACGCCACGCTCCAACTCCAACTCTTTTTTTTTTAGTTCAATAAACGCGCTCAGGCTTGTAGGGACATTGTCCAGTGCTGTAAAGTCTGATGATAAAAACATTTACAGTTGAGCCATTATTAAAGAGAGAGTGAGTCAATCAAACCTGTCAATAACACAGTGTCCATGACTTACAATTACCAGAGATACCGCTCGCACACTGGACTACGCCATTCGATTTTTATAGTCCATGCAGAAAGATATACACACAGTACAAAGTGAAATGACAAGTAGGCATTTGTAGATACAGTGTAAGTTACAGATGGTTTCTTCACTATGAATACACTTACAACTTAATTTGCAGACTATGAAGCTTTAAACGTCTACATGCTTTTTGATGAGCTCTGCAAAGGAATGAAAAGTAGTGCGCGTCTTATCTTGCATGACGGCGCACTCATCAGAACTTGTTCTGTAGGAGTGAGCATGTTGTTGCTGGCCCATGTAGACCAAGAAGCCAGAACACGGTGCTGTGTTTTTTTTTGTTTTTTTTTTTTGGAGATGGGGACGGCCCTGTTGTCTTATTGTTAGGTCAGCAGTGCTAGGCTAGCCCCTGTCAGCCAGCCAGTGTTGAGCTCTGCACTTTGCATAAGGGGGCTCTTCCGTAATGAGCCTCTATGTATGGGTATCATGTGAGATATCTGAGCTAGCGCTTACTGTTCCATGGCCAAGGTCAAAGCCTGCCCACCCCTCCACTGACTCCCCTACCCTATCCATCACCTGAGAACACAGACCGCAGCTAAGCTCACATTCCAACCCCTCTGGACATCCTCACACCAATTTGGAAGGACTGTCCTTTTTATGGTGATCTCTGTTTATTATATATGTCAGTCTATTTTGAACATAGGCAGCGAAGTCCCCCACAAATTCACTTACTACATTTTTACTACCGGTTCTGGACGAAGAGGCTGGTGAAATGAACGGAATAAGAGACTGATTTCTATGTCCGTCAACTAGAAAAAAAAGTGTCCGGTCTAAATATATGCCTTTAAAAGACTGTTCAAGCTAATTGTTTGCGGTGTAACGTGATAGTCTATTTATATGGTCTTGCCTATGTGCATGTTTGATGTTTGCTCTTTTCCAATGAGCACTTGCTATCAACATGCCAAAAGTGGATACTCTATGTGGCTCCGTATGAGTAAGACAGGGGCTTAAGTGTATAGGACCCTGGAACAATCTGTCCATCAGAAGCATACTAGTGCTATGGTCGCCAGAGGAATCAATAAACCGCCCTCTCCCAGATCACATATCAATTGCATGCTGAACTCAGGGGTAGACTAAAAAAAGTGTGCCAAAAGAATGAATGACCTCTGCGCTGTTGTTGTATACATATACATTACATCAAACATGCCCTACAAGTTGCTACTGGTCAGCTCATCCTGCATTTTAACAAGAAGGAGGAAACAGTAAATTTGAATGTTACTGAAATTACAGTAGAAAGATAAAAATGTGTGTAGCGTTGAACTCAAATCAATGCGGTGTTATTCATTAATTTGTCGTTTATTCGTTAATCAACACTGCCTAATGTACATAGTCTATCAAAGCAGAAACAAAAGTCAAGTCAGGCGTATAAAAAGAAGTTTATCTCTTTAGCTTTTCCTCTTGGGTCCCACATCTTTTCTTTTTTTTTTGTTTTTTTTCCACAGCCATTAACACTTTCTGTCGACTGTTTAGAAAAAGGGGTAGATTTCGTGATGAATCTGAAATCAATTTACAATCAAGTATTCATGTTTGTCATGACAGCAGCATATTAATTACCCCTCAGTCTGTCCCAATCTTCCCACATCCCTCCGCTCACGACGGGACGGGACGGGACAGCCCAACGTTTTTCCACTTATTCCTGCACAATAAACTTTACTGGCAGCTCTTACCTTACCTTACAATGTAGCAGAAATCCATGTGGCAAAGATTAGAAAGAAATGGGGGAGGGTATGAATTTCGGTGTATGGCTGAGCTGGGTGATAATCCAGCATGAAACATCTCACAGTGAGAGCATGGAGAAATAAAAAGAAGAAATGAGCAAAGAGAGATGGATTTCCTGCCATTTGTGATCTATGACCAATCGCCTGTCTATCTTCAGATTCGCTGTTAATGGCTATTGGTCGAGATTTAAATCCTTTCTTTTGTGCATTCCCCTAAATCAATAAATTGGCATCCATTTGACTGAATGCTCATGCATTGTTTTAAAATGAGGCTGAATGAGTTTTGTCCTTTGTTTGTTTTCAATGCAATGTTAAAGCTTTTGTGACATTTCAACAGCACAGCTCAGAATGTTTTAGGATATCCAACATTACATACAAAAAAAAAAAAAAAAAACTTTCAGCAAATACATTTCGTTGGAAGACACCGAAAATCCACTTCCTTCAAAATCCTACTTTGATCATGATCGGTGTGCCCTTTTCCCAACTTTTCATATGATCTTAAATGATCAATACATATTAAGCAATATGAATGATTGTGCATCCAAACTGCAATGATATAGTGAAGACAGACGCCCCTTTTTAAAAGGGCAAACACAAGGGTCATATAAAATAATTATGAAAAAGTTGTCAGGGAAATTTTTTAAAAATAACAGTTAATATAAATAAATAATAACAATGATTCATATACAATAGTAGTAATGCAAATGTACAATGCTACCATAAATTTCATTTCATCGGAATGAATGCTTTTTACATCGACTACTTTCATTAGTTTTATGTTAAAATCAGCCCTTTTACTTTTTTTTTTTTTCTGCTTCAGGTTGGCTGGCTTTTCCAAGATGCATGTATGTGCCTGCATGTGTTTGTGTGTATGCGTGAATACAAAGCCTCTGGAGCGTCATAAAAAGGAGATAAAGGATGCACTCCTGTATGGTTATCACTCCTGCAAATAGTTTTCATGTGAGCCTGAATTGCTTCAACTCCATGCACACAGCTCAAGTGTGACCACAAAGAGAGAGACACACACACACACAAACACAAACACACACACAAACACCACATACTGTACATATTCAAGTATGCATTTAAGACAACAATGGAAGAACGGCTTATAAATAAATGAACCGATAACGCTGTTTCAGAAGTCCACAGATCATTTAGCCCCAAAACAAAGATGACTTTAGGATACTGGAGAAGAAATCAACCACAGTTAACCACAAATAAAAAAGACTTAAAAAAAAAGAGCGTGTAGTTTCTGAAATTCAGAACTGACCAGCTAGAACTGACCATTTCAGTTTTCCAATCAAACTGCAGTAAAAAAAAAAAATGCCTATATGTAACAAAGTCTGTGCCAAAAAAGTTCATTATATTTACATATTTTAGCAAAATATCTCTCTGGGAATATGTGAAAGAAAAAAAAAACACATTCCTGTTATTCCCTTCAGAGGAAAAATTGGCTGCAGCTTGATGAAATGAATCCTTTTAATTTGCATCTCATATAAAACTTAATATGGAGTAATTTCAACTGGCGGAGAAAAACAAAACATTGAGGGTGTTTAGCCATTGCGTTTGCTGACAGAATATAAAAACCCTAACAGTGATAGATTGATGCTTAAATCAGTATTCAAACAAAAAACAATAAAATTATCTAAATGGAGAAATGAGGAAAAAAAAAAAAAAAAAAAAAAAAAAAAACACAGCAGCACCCATGGATACCTGTATAAACAAAGAGTATGCTCCTTATGCCTGCAGTTAAACAACAATGCCCTCTATTGGTGTGACACTGTATCTGTTTCCACAACAAAGGCCATCGCACTAAAAGCAGACTGATGTGTTTTCCAGCGCACTCAGCAGAAATATCACATTGAAGTGCAATCACCTCAAACCTCAAAGACTGTCCTTATTAACCTGCTAACTACCACAGAATGCTTTATTATTAATTTACAAATGCTATTCAACTATAACAGTCATTGCTGCCATAATCAGGGGGCCTTATTAGGACTTCAAACTTATTAATTATAGCAATAATGAGTGAAACCACAGTAGGTAAGTGCAAGTGCAGCCAGCATGCCTCCAGCATTTAGGATCTGCAGACTCACAGACG
Source organism: Coranthus polyacanthus (assembly GCA_037367275.1). Classification (NCBI taxonomy): domain Eukaryota; kingdom Metazoa; phylum Chordata; class Actinopteri; order Kurtiformes; family Apogonidae; genus Coranthus; species Coranthus polyacanthus. Next base: position 27,737,510 of record JAPQRN010000018.1, on the reverse strand, counting down.
GCTTCTCAGAGGTAAAAGCTCTGTGTGTGTGTGTGGGCATGCCTGTGGGTGTGTGAGAGTGTGTGTGTGTGTGTGTGTGTGTGTGTGTGTGTGTGTGTGTGTGTGTGTGTGTGTGTATGTGAATGAGGATAGTTTACAGGATCAGCGAAGGAGTTCTTGACAGGAATGCACATCGAGCC